>MCJB01039198.1:25409-66062 GCA_002018475.1 Nicotiana obtusifolia | reverse complement strand
ATATATATACAATTATACATACACACACACATATATATATAAGGTAATGTATATATAGTTTATATGTATGAGACATATAAGCCTTGTGTGTGTGTGTGTGTGTGTGTGTGTATATATATATTGTATATATTTTAATTGAGGATTGTGCATCTCCAAGTGTAGCAAATTCCTCAGGCGAAAGTGATAAAGAGTTATAAATTTTAGAATACCAAAAGTGTGGACCTCCTAATTTCATTGTTGGGTTTAACAGAGCAGCAACACCAAAAATAGGGGGGATAGGAAAAAAAATATTTTTTAAACTTAGATTTCATAGAATTAATAGCATGTTCATAAATTACCCCACCCTCTGAAAATTGAGAAAATAAATCTGCAAGTGCAGCAATATAAACTAAACAATTAGAAATAGCAGGATAGTACTGCCAGATAATTCATTTGTTGCAACATGAAATTGTTCTAAAAAATCTACAAGAATTTTAACGTTAGTCCAGTCTTGATTAGTAAGGTGCTCGTCATCATCATCATCACCATCACCTACACGAGCATTATAGGTTGCGCTAATTGGGTTTCTATATTCGTAGGCGACAACTAGACATTCATACATGTAGTTCCATCTAGTTGGACAAGGTTTAGGAACCTTTCTTTCCCTAAGGCCAAATTCATCACATTTTTTAAAATATTCTCTAAGTCTACTTCTACGGTTTGAGTAAAAAAAGCTAATTAAGAGCCATTTTTACCTTTTCAATTTCTACATTTAACACTTTCATACCATCACCAACAATTAAATGGTAAATATGACAAATGCACCTAACATGAAAAATATTAGTAAATGCGGGATTTAATTTATTTGTAAGCAAGCCTATTGCATTAGTGTTACTAGAAACATTATCCATTGTAACAGACATTATTTTATCTCTAATACAAAAATATCTACAAATATGTGCTACTGAGTTGGCAATAAACTTATCTGTGTGGCGTGAGTTAATAATTCTATAGACAATAATACGCTTTTCATTATCCAATCCTCATCTATCCAATGACTTGTAACGGTTAGATAATCACAGTCATTGGCACTTCTACCTATATCCGTAGTAATAGCAATGCGACAATCTATATGAGTAAATAAATATCGCAAATATTGTTCATATTCGTGTTTATAATTATAAATATCGGCATTTACGGTTGCACGAGGCCATCCTTTATAAGTAGGATTATAAACTTTTCTAATATATTGCACAAAATGGGGGTTAGAAGGAAAACTATATGGTAAGCACATAATAGTTACCATTTTTGCTAATTCTTCACGATCCTTATTTGGATCATAATATAAAATTCCACCGGTAACAGTGTTAATTCCCGGTTGAACTAGATTTGAACCTGTACTAGGGTGAACCGCAGTATCTACACTTGTCTCCTCTTCCGCAGCTTTCATTTGTAAATATCTTTGTTTATCCCTAGGGTGTTTCAATATGTGCCTAGTCAAACTACCCGTACCGTTACGATTGCACAGTAAATTTATGAGCCAACAAAGACCCACAAGTTTTACACTTAGCCTTATTTTCTTCTCTTAGTTGAGTAAAAAAATGCCAAACAAGAGATGTTGCGGCCCGTTTAGCAGGTCTTCTATTAAATGTAGGGGTTACTACAGGAGGGTCAGGCGGGGCATCAGTTGGGTTATTAATAGGACTAGTAGGTGTATCATCTAAATCCGGCTGTGTTTCATCTAAATCATCATTTTCCGCATCATTTTCAAATATAGTTTGATTAGGATAAAGAGCGTTCATAATTTGTTCATCTAATTGTTGACCCGGTGCAACATCATGGCAAAATTAACTATCCGAAAATTGAAAACAAGGGTTATCACTATCAAGAATAACAGGTGGAGGAGGACGGGTAACAAGGGGAGGAGTAGTAGCTTGGCGACTAGATTCACCAATTTTTGATTTTCCCTTACCCTTACCACCAAATATTTTTTTCAAAGAAAAATTCATATTAATTATAATTATACTAAATAAAACAAACAGAACAATAATATTAAAACTTAAAGAGTTGGAACGAGTTTACCGAAATGACGAACAACTTCTTGAAAATTGAATATCGTTGAAGACTTAAATACTTCAATTCACCAACTTCACAATTTTTCATAAAATTGGAATAACAAAGTAAGCAATTATGGAAGAAAATTAGAGAGAGACTGAGAGAGATTGAGAGAGACTGAGAGAATTTGTGAGTAAAAATGAAAGAATGAGGGGGTATTTATAGTTGAGAATAGGTAAAAAGTGTATTTATAAAAAGTTTGGGATTAAAATAAAGTTTGGGGGCCAAATGGCTATTTTTCTGAACTTAAAACGGGCAAAAATTGAAGCCAATGGCTAGATTTTAAAAATCTGGCCGTTGGCTATTTTTTTTAAATTTTTTTTTTTTTGAAAAATTGCCATTGGGCCCGGCCCCGGCCCGCCTGGCGGCCTCGGCCCACACAGCCCCGGGCTCGTGGGCTCCTTGGTCCGGACCGGCCCGTGGTGGGCTTTTGAACCACTAAGGCCCAAGCCCGTTTGGATCGGCCCGGGAGGCCCGTTTGATCCGCGGTCCCGGGCCCGGACCACTTAACAACCTTAAACAATAGCAGCGGAAATGATGAGAAAAAGGCAAACAAAAAATTGGTTCTTGGCGAGTCAATATATATATATATATATATATATATATATATATNATTAAAGGGTTCAAACTTAATTTTTATATATATATATATATATATATATATATATGTATATATATATATATATATGTATATATAAAAAATTAAGTTTGAACCCTTTAATGAAGCTATACCACGTACCGGATATTGTCACTTGTGAATAACGATCAGATCAAGTAGCTATACAAAAAAATCGTGTTGTTGACATATATAATTTGTGCATAACTTATATAAGTACAACAATTGGTTTTTGAGGAGCAAATTTGACTCATTCCCCTGCCAGGTAATTGAAAGAGACTGTAGAGAGAATTTTTTAAAATGCTACCAGCCTACCACCAAAAAAATAGATTTTCATGCTACAACACTTATTCCATATTAAGTCCATACATAAGATACCTTGCAGATTCATAGTTGTTGTTGGTCTTGATAGTCAGAGGCAGAATCAGGATTTCAAGCATATGAATTTAAAATTCTAATTTTTTTAAACTATTAGGTATAGAGTTTAAAAGTTATTGAGTTTGGTCAAATCCGTTTCCGACACTCTGACTCTGCCTATATTAATAGCATATTTTTTGACATAATTTCTTCATTTTTGAAAGAACCAGCGTGCCGAAGCAATATATATCAACTGTTAAAAAGAAAGAGAATACATCGACAATATTTTGTGACATGTGTTAATGAAGCATGATATTATAAACTATAGAGATAGGAACGTAGGCGAAGAATACCACAAATAAAATATCAATAATATACAGACATTGAGCTTTGAATGCACACCTGACCTGACCAATAAGTACAATATTCGAATTCAAAAACTAAGACACTACTCCATATGCTAGCATAATGAAACACGCTTAAACTTTCACAACAGTGATATAAAAAGTTTGTTGCCTTAAAATTAGTGATGTGCTGGACTTCTAAAGCTCTTTATATAAGAAAGAAGAGTAATTTGAAGAATTGAGAAAGATCTGCTAGAAATAGTGTGGTTAATTAATGTATTGACATATGAAAAGAATAATATTTATTCATTTATTGAATTATGGACACTTTTAACGGAAGGAATATTTATTTTTTTATACAAAAATATTGGAAGTGTTCTAATGAAAGACAAAATGTGGATATTGTAACGGAAGAAATATTTTTTTAATACAAAAATATTGAAAGTGTTCTGTTGAAGGACAAAATGGGAGTATTTTCGTAATTCAAGTTTAGAGATAGATGCTTCGACTTTTAGTATAATATATATATATATATATATATATATATACACTAAAATATATATCACGAAGCACACACAATGACACGCTGATGTACAAAAGCATATATAATGACCCAACATCATAGCTCACAGCTGTATCAAATCATCAAATCTAACATCATGGCTCACAGTCGTATCACAACATCAAAATACTTATAAAATAATTTTAGTTTTTTTATAAAATAATATATTCGCGACTAGTCAAATATCACCAATTCTACCAAGCACACGTTTGTCCAACATAATTAACAAACAGACAAAATACATTTTTAAAATAAATTTTAAAAAAAAATAAGTATCAAAGCTTAAAATTTCACTTGCCTCACAATCGTTAAGTGCCTCAATCTTCCACGTGGCTACTGAAAATTTGTTTTAACAAAGTTCACTCTGCTTTCTCGTTCAAATACAAAAGTATAATCTATATCCTTTTCCAAAGCCACTCAAGCATTAATGACACCATAGCTAGACAAATCAAAATCAATCCGTTTTATCTCTTTGTTGCGCCAACAAAACTCTATAAGCTGTAGTGAACTTATCTTAGTCATTAGGTGACTATGGGGATTTGCGGTCGTATTTAATATTTGTGCTATTTTTTAATATGTATCTTATTTAAAAGTTATTGATTTGGTAGCTAGCTGATAAAAAAATCGTAACAAAATGATAATTAACCCTTGATAAAAGATATAAAACCTGCAGCACATATTAATTGCGTGATCTGCAACCTCATTCGTGAAAAAATATCCCCTGCTCTCCTCTCAACAGCTTTATCAAAAAATCAAAAACTTGTCCAGATTCATTTTCAGAACCACACTTGCATGAAGTTATTTCACCATGAAGTTAAAACTTCATGCTAATGTAGCATGAAGTTGTTTCATGTTGAAGTTAAAACTTCATGCTAATATAGCATGAAGTTATTTCAAGTTGAAGCTAAAACTTTATGTTAATGTATGCTGAAGTTATTCATCCTGCAATCTACAGTTTTGTCATGGATTTTATCCGAAATTTCAGTCTAAACATGCTGAAGTTATTTAGTTCATTTGCTAAAACTTCATATTAAACATGCTTAAGTTTTTTAGTTCATTTGCTAAAACTTCAACCTAAACATGCTTAAGTTACTTAGTTCATTTTGCTAAAACTTCATACTAGACATGCTTAAGTTTTTTAGTTCATTTGCTAAAACTTCATATTAAACATGCTTAAATTTTTGTCTTGCAGTATGTAATTTTCTAATGAGTTTTTGCTAATGCATGCTGAAGTTATTTAGTTCATTTGCTAAAACTTCAGACTAAACATGCTTAAGTTTTTTAGTTCATTTGCTAAAACTTCAGACTAAACATGCTTAACTTTTCGATCTTGCAGTATGTAATTTCTTAATGAGTTTTTGCTAATGCATGCGGAAATTATTTAGTTCATTTGCCAAACTTCATACCAAAACATGCTAAAGTGTTGTCATGCAGTTTACAGTTTTTTCATGAGTTTTATCCGAAACTTCAGTCTAAACAAGCTGGAGTTTTTTAGTTTATTTGCTAAAACTTCAGAGTAAACATGCTTAAATTTGTCTTGCAGTATGCAATTTTCTAATTAGTTTTTTCTAATGCATGTTGAAGTTATTTAGTTCATTTGCTAAAACTTCATACCAAAACATGCCGAAGTTTTGCCCTGCAGTCTATAGTTTTGTCAATATCTTTTTATTAAAGAAGGGCAAAATCG
Source organism: Nicotiana obtusifolia (assembly GCA_002018475.1). Taxonomy (NCBI): domain Eukaryota; kingdom Viridiplantae; phylum Streptophyta; class Magnoliopsida; order Solanales; family Solanaceae; genus Nicotiana; species Nicotiana obtusifolia. The sequence continues at coordinate 60,402 of MCJB01039198.1, read as the reverse complement.
TCTTTTTAAAATATTTTTAACAAAAAAAAATGGGTACAGATGCAAACGGAAAAATAAAATGGGTATAAGTTAAAAAGGGGCAACCAAATAGAGCGCCTCATGCAATTTTTACGGTGGATTATTGTTCTCTTATGCATTCCTTAATGTAAATTCCCTTCAGGCCCTGTACGATTAGCTAATGGGTTTGGCCTACTATCATTGGTATTAATTATTATTCCAATTGCCACTTGATTGAATCATTAGATTAAGCTCAGTAGTCACTAATTAATTTTAGGTATCTCATACGTGGTAACATTTGGAAATAGAGAAATCGCCGTGAAAATGTATTCTAGGGTTAGGGAAGAAACGAGAGAAAAGCAATGGCTCAGATATTTTCCTTTTACTCAATATTCACTTGTGTCCAATACTGTACAAAGAAAACAATATATACGATGGGCCTAAATATAACCGGAACTGACTTAATATTCTCAGGTTCACTAAGACAAAATGTAACACATTAAGTTATAGCTACTTGACTTATATCAAGTTTGGGCCTGTTTCTATCGTGGGCTAGAAGCCAAATATCCTCAAGTCCAACACCCTCCCTCAAGTTGGAGGGGGAAACCACCTTCAACTTGGAGAGGAATTGATGATGACTCTGCCTAGGAAGAGGTTTGGTAAGAATGTCTGCCAACTGCTTGGAAGTAGAGATATGACCCAATTGAATTAAGCCTTCATGCAACTTGGTTCGAATGAAGTGGCAATCCACCTCAATATGTTTTGTACATTCATGGATGACCAGATTCTTAGCAATATGTATAGTATCCTGATTATCGCAAAAAACCGAAATTGGAAGAGAAACAAGAACATGTAGATCCGTTAAGATTTGAACCAGCAAAGTTACTTCAGCTTCAAATTTGCTAATGGCTCGATATTCTGCTTCAGTAGAAGAAAGAGAGACAATAGGTTGTTTTTTAGACTTCCAACCAATCAGACTTTCACCTAAAAAAATTTAGAAACCAGTTACAAATCGCCTCGTATCAACACAAGCAGTCCAATCACTATCGCTATAGGCACTCACAGTAAGATCAGAAGCATTTGATTAGAAAAGACCAATATCTAAAGTACGTTTAAGATACCTCAGAATGCGTAATGCAGCAGACATATGAGGAACTAGAGGACACTTTAAAAACTGACTAAAATGTTGTACAACAAAATATATATCTAGCCTAGTATGGATCAAGAAAAATAACTTGCCAGCCAAACTTCTAAAGGATTCAGGTTTATCCAAAACTTCACCGCTATCAGCTGATAACTTCACATGAAGCTCCAAAGGCAAGCAACAGGGGAAGACTCTTCACATTTATATTCAGATAGCAAATCAAATATAAATTTCTTCTGATTCAATAAAAGACCTGAAGGAAAATATCTGAGCCATTATTTTTTTCTCGTTTTTTCCTAGCCCTAGAATATATTTTCATGGTGATTCTCTATTTCCAAATGTTATCATGGTATCAGAGCAGATATTCAAATAGATCTCATGCTACGCTTCCGTTCGATATTATCCTCGATGGGTTTTTTGAATCTTTTTCATCTCTTAGTTGGTTCGCCGGTTGTGATTCGGTTTGCAGCAAATTATTGAGTACTGGTGAAGTTTTCTGGTGAACTCGTGAAGCTTTGCAATTTCACACTCGGGTATTTCAATTTTCCCCTGAGGCTCGAAACTAGGGTTTGCATCGGTCTCCAATTTTGAATTTCTGGTAATTGCGGGTTATTTCGGAAGTAGTCTCTAGAATTAAAGGTTGTTACTTCTTCCAGTGACGAAGAAGAGTAGTATTTCTGTTTCTAATTCTTTCTATAGAATAATATATATCTGTTTCGTGGCTGTGGAAGTGTGCATCTTCGTATCCATTTTGCTTGCCCACTGCATGTGTATTTTGTGTATTGTACTAGACTAATTTGAGTAATCATGGGGAGTACTGGTACTTCTACCTCCGTGTATGTTCTAGATCCCTCTGGTCCTTTATTTTTACATTACTCTTGATATTCCTGGCACTTCTTTGGTACATATGCCTTTTTCAGGGACTGGGTTTGGGGTTGGAGAAGGAGTGTGATAGTGGCTTTGTCTGCAGAGAATAAGACAGCCTTCTTATATGGAACATGTCCTAAACCTTCTGATAATGCACCTGAATTAAAATAGTGGAATAGGTGTAACAATATGGTGATATCTTGGCTGACTAGTTCTTTCTCCCCTGAAATTGCAGAGAGTGAGCAATATTCTAAGACTGTTGAAAGTAGTTGGAAGCAACTTGAGAGTAGGTATGGGGCTGTTAATAGGACAAAGGCATTTGAGATAAATAAAGATGCTTCAACTTGTCAAGAATCTCTTGACATAGCCTCTTACTTTAACAAGTTAAAGAGGTTATGAGATGAATTAGGTTTCATGTATAGGAATCATGTGAATACTTGCATTTGTGCAGCTAAACCTGGTTTACAACAAGAAGTAGAAGAGAACAAATTATTCCAATTCTTAATGGGGTTAAATGAAATCTATGTAAATGTTAGAAGCAATCTCCTAATGATGCAGCCTCCTTCGTCCCTTGATAATGCTTACAATATTTTGCTCCAAGATGAGAGTCAAAGACAAGTCAAATCTTCCCCCCAGTTTAACTCAGATTCAGCTTCTCTCAATGCCAACACGTTTAACAAAATTCCTCCTCCTCAAAAGCAATATAATCAGAGGGTGAACTTTGAACAAAGGGTAAATGGTGATTAGGTAAAGGTTTCCTTATTATGCAAATACTGCAAGAAGCCTGGACACCTCATTGAAAAATATTAAAACTCCATGGTTATCCTTCTAACCTCAAATTTACTAAAGGCGGAAGAATTGCAACAAATGCTAGTGTTGAGGCTGATATTTCTAAGTACAATCGTAGTGGTGGTGCTCAACCAAATACTATTTCTCCTTACAATTGTGGTCTTCCATCTAATTCTAAGCATGCTTCCATGATACCTGGTCTGACAAAGCAGTAGTACAATCAGTTGATTAATTTGTTGCAGCAGTCTCATGTGTCGGACTCTACTCCTCAATCCAATCTCATGGCTTCTGCCAATTTTGTTGGTACATCTTTAGCTACTAATTTGTTGAGTAGTACTAGTTCTAATTCTTGCATGCTTTCTCATTTAATAAATTTAACCTCGATCATTAACTCTGGTGCAACTGACCATGTGACATCCAATAAGGAGTTCTTGATCAAATTACCTCCTTTACCTGTACGTTATCTTGTCTCTCTTCCAAATGGTTATAAAGTAAAAGTAACTTACGCTGGTTCTTTTGCTTTACATCCTTGTATTGGTCTTCATAATGTTCTCCATATTCATTCTTTCTACCATAATCTCATTTCGGTATACATGCTAATACAACAATTCAGATGATTTCTTCTATTTACTTATGATTCTTGTATGCTACTACAGGGCTCTTCTCTAATGAAGCTTTTGTATCTTGGTAAACTGGACACTATCTTGTAAAAGCTTGTATGGGAAAAGCCAACATCACATCCTAAGCTTTATACTGATTCATATTTCCAGAACAATGTCAACTCAAATTCTTCTCCTAAAGCTTATGTCTCTAATTGTGATTCTATCCCTAGTTTACCTGATATGTGTGATGTCATGCTAAAGGAATTTAAGGCCTTAGTGGCTAATCACACTTGGGACATAGTAGAGTTACTTAAAGACAAAAAGCCTATTGGTTGTAAGTGTGTTTATATTAAGTATTAAGTTGATGGGACTATTGAAAGATATAAAGCCCGACTTGTGATTAGGGGTGACACACAAATAGAGGGTGTTGATTTTACTGAGACATTCTCTCCGGTAATAAAGCTATCCATGATTAAAAGCTTAATGGAAGTAGCTGTGAAGAGACAATGGCCACTTTTTCAACTAGATGTCAATAATGCTTTTATTCATGGTGGTCTAGATGAGGAGGTGTATATGAAACTGTCACGACTCGAATTTCCCATCCTCGGGAGTCATGATGGCACCTACTAGTGAAAACTAGGCAAGCCAAACAACCGAATTATTTGCCTTGTTTTCATTTTTAAATTCATTAAAAATTAAAACCAACAACTAAATAATAGGATAACTTAACGAGCGGAATAATAAAATTGCAGACTTTAAAATACCGCTAACAAAATCTACTTAACGAAACTACCCAAGATTTGGTATCACAGCTTCACAGACAGTCTAAGAGTACTACAAATAAGGGTCTGAAAGAAATAACAAAGTAATGTCTCTGGGACTACATAAAAGAAACAAGTAGACTAGATAACGGGAGACACCAAGGCCTGCGGACGCCTATAGGACTACCTCGGGTCGCCTGATAAGCAAGAAGCTGGAAGCCCACTACGGTCCGAAATTTGCAGCGCTGGGATCTGCACAAAAGAGTGCAGAGTGTAGTATCAGCACAACCAACCCCATATGCTGGTAAGTGCCTGGCCCCTAACCCCGACGAGGTAGTGACGAGGCTAGGACCAGACTCCAGATACACCTATGCAGTTATATATATACATCTACAGCGGAAAGATAGAAGTAATCAAACAATTAAAGCTGGAGAAGGGAAAACATGCTTCGGCGTAGCAGATAAAACAGATCATCAAAGAATAATAAGGAAACTAAAATTTAAATTCTAACATGAATAAAGCGAAATACAGGCAACTTTCACTTTCAGTTCCATCTTGTTGCAGGCGTGCAACCCGATCCTATTTCTCATATCTTGTGGTAGGCGTACCACCCGCTCCCATTTCATTATATCTTGTGGTAGGCGTACCACCCGCTCCCATTTCATCATATCTTATGATAGGCGTACCACCCGCTCCCATTTAAATCATATTTTGTGGTAGGCGTACCACCCGCTCCCATTTACAAGTCATCATAAAAATCACAAGAAATTCCGGCAAGGGAACAAAAGCAATATAATAACTTCCCTGCAAGGGGACAATAATATCAACGCAAACATCCCGGCAAGGGAGAATCAGCTATAACCAATCTTAACTCAACTTCTACTCAGCTCAACTAATGCCAATACTCAATTATAATCAAAGTCCACGATAAATAAACTGAGTTCTTGCTCAACATCGAGAATCATCAATTAAAGCTTTAACATATTCCCACAATTGAAACAGTTTCATCTACAATTAATCTCCAAATCCAATTATCATTATTTTAAGTCTAAACATGACCCATTAATATGACACTGGACCCTTTAATTCTTAACAAATCCTTATTCAACTAATCTATTTAGCAATTGACTTTATACCTACAGAAGAAATCTAAACCTATAACAAAGAGGAACCACTGTAATGAAGAAACCAACGTGGCAAATCCTCACGTGAACTCCCATTTTCACATAAAAATACCAAGAACAAAATTCAGCAATTTGAACAAGAATCACACAACAACTATCCATTTAAGACTCACGGTCATGCTCGACACCAACGTATAGATACTCGTCACCATGCCTATACGTCGTACTCAACAAGAATCAATTATCAAATATGACATAACTCCTAATCCCTCAAGCTAAGGTTAAACCGGATACTTACCTCGCTTTGCAACCAAATTCAAGATTCCAACAAACCTTCACCTTAAAACTTTGTGTCCAAAAGTTTCAAATCTTAGTTAAGCTTTCCAATGTCGAAATATAAATTCCAACAATATCTTTGATGTCGCCATTTTCTTAGCTTCAAAGGAAGAGAGCGGCACTGGTGAGAAGAGTATGACTGTGGAGAAGAGTGTGACTGGGGGTGACTATTTTGGAGAAAATTTGAAGTGAAACCCTTTTACAAGCTTTGAATACTATTACTCCAACTCAGAAGTTTTCTAAGCGGAGCGCTTAAATTACTATTGCAGTAGATCAAATTGACGGTCTTATCCCTCCAAATCCTTACAGATTACTTTTCATTTTTTGTCCTTTTTATAGGTCCTTAGGCTCAATTTATATAAGCTCTCTCACCACCTTTACGGTTTTGTTTTACCTTTTATTTTTTGGGAAGAAAAAAAAAGTGAAAAGATATGAATAAAGGAGAATTATTTGGTGTCAAAATGAACAAGGAAGATAAGTTTTCTGACGAAGAAAGATCAAGAATTAGAGAGAGAGAGAGAAAAGAAGAAAGAGCTGAAACGTTTTTGGAACAGGAGTGACAGAGATGGGTGGTGAGGTTGTGTGAAAATGGCTAGTTTCCGGCTGGAATTTGGGGGAAGAAAGGCTGTCACAGTAAGTTTCCAACATGAACTGAGATACTACAATTTGACTCCTACTCAAATTAAAAATGATAGTCGGATAAGAAAAGGCGTGTTTCAGAGTACTGCTTAAATTAAAAATTGTGGTGATACGAATCTACACAATAATCAACTGTGATGAATTCATATGTTCTACCAACTACCACGTGTACTATAGTAGATCAACTATGTGCTCCATTTGCTTAATATGATACCACTTATTCTTGAAGAAACGACATCGAAACATTCTTGAAATGCCCAAGTCCTAAATCACGATACGGACCTACTTGAACTATCAAAACACTTATACAAGTCCGTCTACTAAAAATGTTGACGGAAGTCAACTCACTTGAGGTTTAAAGCTCTATTTCACATTTTAACCCCTTTTTTTCCGCATAAAAACGTTCTGAAAAATTATACAGACTGCACATGCAAATCGAGGTGAGATAAAAAGGAGGTTTTTAAGCTTCGGAACATTGAATTCAATCTAAAAACAAGTGATGACCCTTTGGGTCGTCACATTCTCCACCTCTAAAATAATTATTCGTCCTCGAACGGACAAAAGAAGGAAGTACCTGAGTCGGGAAAAAGATGTGGATAACGGCTCCGCATATCGGACTCGGACTCCCAGGTCGATGCCTCAGGAGGCTGACCTCTCCACTGAACACGAACAGAAGGAAAACTCTTTGATCTCAACTGACGAACCTGCCGGTCTAGAATAGCTACCGGCTCTTCCTCATAAGACAAGTCTTTGTCCAACTGGACGGTGCTGAAATCTAACACGTGAGATGGATCACCGTAATATTTCCGGAGCATGGACATATGAAATACTGGATGCACGGCTGATAAGCTTGGCGGCAATGCAAGTCTATAAGCCACCTCTCTCACTCGATCAAGAATCTCAAATGGACCAATGAACCTAGGGCTAAGCTTGCCCTTCTTCCCAAATCTCATCACGCCCTTCATAGGCGACACTCGGAGCAATACCCGCTCACCAACCATAAAATCCACATCTCGTACCTTGCGATCTGCATAGCTCTTTTGCTTGGACTGAGCTGTACGAAGCCCAATACGGGAAGCATCACAATAAACTGTGTAAGCCCTGAACCTGTGGGCAAAACTAACACTGGTGCCGTGATCAGAGCTGTCTTGAGCTTCTGAAAGCTCGCCTCACACTCATCCGACCACTGAAATGGACACGCTTCTGGGTCAACTTGGTCATCAGGGCTGCAATAGATGAAAACTCCTCCACGAACTGACGTTAGTAGCCTGCCAACCCCAAGAAACTCCGAATCTCTGTAGCTGATGTTGGTCTAGGCCAGTTCTTGATTGCCTCTATAACTTTATTTTTTTTGAATCAGTAACACATTCATATCTTTGATAAAGAAGCAAGTGCGCAGTTATGCACAACTTTTGTCTCCAACATATTCTAGAACAGCAATGGGATCTTTGTTCCATTTCTCCAACATAAAAATAAAAAGAGATGAATTCCTAGACCCCTTTTGCTTCCATCAGTTCAAAGTAGGACAACGCTTATTGTTGAAGTTCAATACACAAAAAGATATAGATATATTTTTCTATAACTGCTTCTATTTTCTGAGAGGAGTACCCTGCAAATAAATGTTTTAAAAAGGTTCTTGACCAGTTTGATCATTAAAACCAAACCCTCAATTGAAACTTTATGTAATCCGGTTAAGTTCAAGGAAAATCGAGAGAAGAAAGGCAGGCTTTCAAGAATTTGATATTGAGTTCCGTATCAAATAGAATTTGATATCGATCTGACCAAAGCATAGAAATGGGTTGAAGCAACAAAGATTTGACCATCCTCATAGAAGTTATAGAATATATGTTAATAATATTACAGTTCTGCTGGGCCGTTCCCACAATTCACCTGATCAAAGAATATCCTATGAGTTCTACATAATAAAAACTGAATAATTGGCAGAGGAAACGTAAATATTTCCTGATTTTGGACCCACGTCATAAGTTGAGCATCAGCATAATTTGTAATTCCATTTAATAATAATAATCCAAATAAGCTACTAAAAGATAGCAAAACCAATTTCGAGAATTCAAAATAAATTTATGGAACATGATTCTTGAACAACGTAAATGACCAGAGGTAACTATTTTCTCGAAATGAGAGAGACTGCCAGATAGTGATTCAACTAGAACCATACTTGATTCTGCATGCAACACAATTTCACAGAAGCAATTATTATCTAGTTAAAGAAATTCAGAACATGTGACATTTTGAAGCTTCCAAATGGCAACGGATTATATTTATACTAATAAGCCATAAGCTTAAAGTTCAAACACTAAAAAGGAGACAAACCTCTTGGGACAAACAATGCAGTATAAGCTACCAGCCCTCCTTTGCTCCTTGTACCTTTTCTCAGTAGAAACACTCTCACTCAACTTTTTTATGGAATGTAGGAAGAACTTATGTACCAGTTGCTTAAATTCAAGTGAGTCTTCAAGCAACTCAGTTTTTGCACAAGCTACCTGATCCTTTAACCCTTCAACTATCTGGTCAGATCCTTCTGTTTTTTTTTCCATCTTTGCCTCTTATCCAAACATTTTTTTGGTTAGATGGTGTTTCCTATTACATCGGATTGAAATATAAGGTCTTAGTGAACTGGGATTCTCATGCACCTTTTGCTTTTTACCAGGATTATATGGTCTAATAAGGTGCCTCTGCCCCTGATTTATTGAACTGTGATACGACAATAAGCCATCAGCACTAGTAACTCTACCATAAAGGTCCTCGCTGTATGTCTTTTCTTCCTTTCCAAACCATTCGTCATCCTCAAAGCTCTCAGGCGACAGTAAGCCACTGCTGTCTTGATCATCCCACACCTCGTTTCTACAATCTAAATCTTGATTTCTGGTAATGTTTTTCTTCCATTTACTGCCCACCTGTATAGACTTATGCCCCGTTGTTTCTTTATCTAAAATGTGTTTCCTCTTTACTGACCTAACTAGATAACAATCGGGGCCAATTACAGCTGATTCAATTTTCTTTAATTATATTCTATCTCCAAGCATTTCCATTTCATGTTCATGCCGTGGTGATCTCCTCCACCTCTCAACGTAGGATATATGATGTCCATCCTTGCTACTATGGTAATCCAGTCGCCTACGAGGAATCTCTTCATGACAGGGAACATCCAAATTTTCTCTGTCCGATTCTCTTACATTTCGCATCTCAACATTAGTATCACCAGGATCCACATAAAACTGACCTTGGCTTGATCTCACTAATGATCGGGCATCCAGAAGGTTCATTGAAACTGATTGTTTGGTCAATGAATGGTGATCCCATGAACTGCTGTTAATGACATCTCTTCGAGGAAACTCAGCATCATTAGTATTCTCTCTAAGGGGTTCCAAATAAATTGATGCCCGAGCATTTCTTTTGTCAAGTAGTGCTTGTCCAAGCATACTAGTTCTTTCATATGAATGACCATAATCACTAGTATCTCTTGGCCTAACTTTAGGATATAAATAATCCATATCGTCACCCGTAGGAGGACTAACTTTATCATACTGGTAGTTTGTCCGATTCTTATGCCCAGCTGCATATTCTTCAAGGGTATTATAACTATGATTTTCACCATATTCATTGAGATATGATGGTTTTCTAAGCTTTGTGGAACTCCTTGAATGAATATCCCCAAGGAAAAGCATATCATATTGAACCACAGGGGCGTAATTCATCCTAGAGATTCCAGAGGATGTGGTCACACGTTCCTTATACTGAGAGGAGGCAGCAACATTCTTAGACCGAGGTGCTGACTCCAAGTGGTGCGAAACATCCTTGGAATGAAATCCAGATCTTTCCTCTCTTTCAATCATTTCAATTGCCGACAATTTATTGAGAAGGAAAGGATCAGGGTAATGAGAAACCTTATCTCTAAGCCTAATCTGTTGGGGTTGCACATGGACTGATAAAGGCCTCCTTGCAGTCTCCACATATTTTGAGGTAGATTGAGAGTCAAATGGCAAAGTATGACCTCCTGGGCTCGACTCATCTTCCAAATCCAACAGTTTTTTTTTTGTCTGTCCAGCCCATGATGATGCATACTACCCAAAACTCTCTCTTGATTCTCACGGCCTTGAACACTTCTAGCGCTATCATATTCATAATCATAATTTACACCAGCGCCTCTAGCTTCATATCTGTCCTCATCATCAAAGAACTCAACATATCTTCTCCTTGTCTCATTCCTACTACTCAAAGAAGCTTGATAATGATGTCGAGGCTTCTTCTCATGCACGTGTCGATAAGCAAGAGACTTCAACTGAGGATGCATTTTGTTAACTCTATCACTAAATTCTTCATCCTTCTCCATTAACCCACTCCTAGATTCAGGCTTCATTATATCACCTCTATCACAAAAACCTTCATCTCTTTCTATTAATCCACTCCTCAACTGGAGTTCCATTATATCACCTCTTTCACTAAAATCTTGATCTCTATCAATTAATCCACTCCTACGCCAACTAACTCGGCGGGTCCCTTCCCCTTTCTAAGGGCTCGGGCTGCTGAGCGGTAGATGAGGAAGCGCGTGTTCTCACCATCTCGAAAGAACAGATTAAAAATCCAATTAGCATTGATAAACAAAACCGCACAACAAGAAAGAACAAATGTGAAGTTTTTCCTAAATCTGCAGCGCTGGGATCTGCACAAAAGAGTGCAGAGTATAGTATCAGCACAACCGACCCCATGTGCTGGTAAGTGCCTGGCCTAACCCCGACGAGGTAGTGACAAGGCTAGGACCAGACTCCAGATACACCTGTGCAGTTTATATATATATATATATATATATATATATATATATATATACACACACACACACATCTACAGCGAAAAGATAGAAGTAATCAAACAATTAAAGCTGGGAAGGGAAAACATGCTTTGGGATAGCAGATAAAACAGATCACCAAAGAATAATAAGAAAACTACAATTTAACTTCTAACACGAATAATGTGAAATATAGGCAACTTTCACTTTCAGTTCCATCTTGTTGCAGGCGTGCAACCCGATCCCATTTCTTATATCTTGTGGTAGGCGTACCACCCGCTCCCATTTCTCATATCTTGTGGTAGGCGTACCACCGCTCCCATTTCATTATATCTTGTGGTAGGCATACCACCCCCTCCCATTTCATCATATCTTGTGGTAGGCGTACCACCCGCTCCCATTTACAAGTCATCACAAAAATCACAAGAAATCCCGGCAAGGGAACAAAAGTAATATAATAACTTCCCAGCAAGGGGACAATAATATCAACGCAAACATCCCGGCAAGGGAGAATCAGCTATAACCAATCTTAACTCAACTTCTACTCAGCTCAACTAATGCCAATACTCAATTATAATCAAAGTCCATGATAAATAAATTGAGTTCTTGCTCAACATCGAGAATCATCAATTAAAGCTTTAACATATTCCCACAATTGAAACAGTTCCATCTACAATTAATTTCCAAATCCAATTATCATTGTTTTAAGTCTAAACATGACCCATTAATATGACACTGGACCCTTTAATTCTTAATAAATCCTTATTCAACTAATCTATTTAGCAATTGACTTTATACCTACAGAAGAAACCTAAACCTATAACAAAGAGGAACAACTGTAATGAAGAAACCAGCATAGCAAATCCTCACATGAACTCCCATTTCCACATAAAAATACCAAGAACAAAATTCAGCAATTTGAACAAGAATCACACAACAACTATCCGTTTAAGACTCACGGTCATGCTCGACACCAACGTATAGATACTCGTCACCATGCCTATACGTCGTACTCAACAAGAAGCAATTAACAAATATGACACAACTCCTAATCCCTCAAGCTAAGGTTAGACCGGATACTTACCTCGCTTTGCAACCAAATTCAAGATTCCAACAAACCTTCGCCTTGAAACTTTGTGTCCGAAAGCTTCAAATCTTAGTTAAGCTTTCCAATGTCGAAATATAAATTCCAACAATATCTTTGCTATCGCCATTTTCTAACCTTCAAAGGAAGAGAGCGGCACTGATGAGAAGAGTGTGACTGTGGAGAAGAGTGCGACTGGGGGTGACTATTTTGGAGAAAATTTGAAGTGAAACCCTTTTACAAGCTTTGAAGACTATTACTCCAACTCAGAAGTTTCTAAAGGCATCTCCAACCCATTGCACCATTTTTTGCACCAAAATGGTGCAAATTAACTCCAACCCATTGCATCATTTTTTGCACCAAAAAAGAATATTCCTTTTATATTCTTCTCTCTCTTTTATATCATATTATTTTCTTTTACTTAAATTTTATTTTGTAATTTCAGAAAAAAAATCCTTTCTTTTTTTTTCTTTTTTACATATCCATCCCATGTAATTCATAATCCTTTGTTATATAATCATTTAATATAAAATTATTTTATACCATAAAATTTTAAATAATATAAATTGTAAGCAAATATTATACGTTATACATATTAATGGATAATTCAAATAAAAGTGAAATCGTTGATAAAATATAATTAAATAAATACTATTACATTAAGGTAGAATTTATTTTAAATTCTACATAAATATTCAACTTCCATGATTAGTACGTTGCTCCCATAAATGCCCTACTAATGCATTACGAAGTGCAAAATGAGCATCGTTGTTCTTAATTTTTTTTTGTGTCGAGCTAAAAATTGTTCAAATCGATAATTTTCATCTACTACCATTTCTACTGTTGGAGTTGGACCTTCCCAAGCATCTTGAATTGGTGCATTAAGATCATGCTCATCCTCGATTATCATGTTGTGCAGTATAATACATGATGTTAATATATCATGTAGCACTTCTTTTCTCCAAAAACGTGACGGTCCAGCAATAATTGCAAAACGAGATTGCAAAACTCCGAATGCACGTTCAACATCTTTTCGACATGATTCTTGTTTCGTCGCGAAATATTTCTTCTTTTGAGATTGTGGCTCATGAATGGTTTGCACAATTGTAGACCATTTTGGATATATAGTGTCAGCTAAATAATAACCCACATCATATTCGTTTCCTTGAATAACATAATGGGCGAAAGGATCAATACCTTTAGCAAGATTGGAAAACAGATGTGAGTATTCTAAAACATTAATGTCATTATTGGTGCCGGGCATACCAAAATATGCATGCCATAACCAAAGGTCATAATCATCGGAGTCTGAGACTCCTACTCCTAATTCACCTCTAGTATCATCTCCTAACTTATCATCATTTTCACTAAATTTGAATGAGGATGTTGCAGGTGATTCCACATCATCACAACGACCTATTGAGGTGAAGAAAGCAAAATCGAAGAGAAAAATCGAAGAAGGTTTTTCATCTGCTATGCAAATAGTCCAATCAGAAAATAATCGACTTGTTGAGTTGTTGGCAAAGTCAGGTGCAGACAGGCAGCGAGATTTGGAGATGAAAGATAGAGCTTTGAAACTAAAAGAATTTAAAGAAGAAAATAAAATTTTATTGTCGATTTAGATTCTATTGGTGATCCAAATATTCGTGAATTTATTCGACAAGAACAAAAATGAATAATGGATAAAAGAAGTTAACAATTTCAACAGCCACAACCACAACAATCCTCTGCCCCATACACTCAATATTTTAATGATATTGGTGGATCTGGAAACGACCTACCAGAGTACTAAATTATTGTTATAATTTTCTAAATTATTATGTTGTTTAATGTATTTTCAATTTTAATATATTGAACATTGTTATGTTATTGATCATTGTGTGTTATTGAACATTGTGTTATAATTGTGTTATATATTTGAAATTATTATGTTATTGAACATTGTGTTATTTATTAACAACATATTATATTTTATATTTGCACTTTTTATTTTTGTGATGGTTATATTTTTTAATACAATTATAAATTATAATAAAATTAAATTATAATTTCATATAAAATAATATATACGAAAATTAATTTATAAAACTTACACTCCAAAATTAAGATGTAAAATTAATATTATAAGATATTACATAAAAAATAATTAGGTATATTAGGAATCTAAAATTATAAATTAAAATTTATAATTTGTTAAACTAAAAGTGTTATATAATAAAAAAATAATGATAAAATATTAATGAATAGTAATGGTGTAGATGAATCGGTATATTAGGAATCTAAATGTAAAAATTAAAATTTATAATATGTTAAATTAAAAGTGTTATATAATAAATTAATAATAATAAATTATTAACGAATAGTAATGGTGCAATGAATAGTGCAAGATTGAAGCTCCAAAATATTATTTTTTGCACCAAAATAATATTTGGTGCAAAAAATAGTGCAAAGTTGGAGATGGCCTAAGGGGAGCGCTTAAATTACAATTGCAGTAGCTCAAATTGGCGGTCTTATCCCTCCAAATCCTTACAGGTTACTTTTCATTTTTTGTCCTTTTTATAGGTCCTTAGGCTCAATTTTTATAGGCTCTCTGACCACTTTTACGGTTTTGTTTTTCTTTTTCTTTTTTTTAATTCAGGGTACTGCTTGAATTAAAAATTATAGTGATACGAATCTACACAATAATCAACTGTGATGAATTCATATGTTCTACCAACTACCACGTGTAGTTTAGTAGATCAATTATGTGCTCCATTTGCTTATTACGATACCACTTACTCTTGAAGAAACGACATCGAAACATTCTTGAAATGTCCAAGTCCTAAATCACGATACGGACCTACTTGAACTATCAAAACACTTATACAGGTCCGTCTACTAAAAATGTTGACGGAAGTCAATTCACTTGAGGTTTAAAGCTCTATCTCATATTTTAACCCTTTTTTTTCCGCATAAAAACGTTCTGAAAAATTATACAGACTGCACATGCAAATCGAGGTGAGGTAAAAAGGAAGTTTTTAAGTCTCGGAATACTGAATTCAATCTAAAAACAAGTGATGACCCTTTGGGTCGTCACATAAACTTTCAGTTTCTACAGAAGCCAAATATCCTTCAAGTCCAACGATACGTATGTAAGTAATAATCTTAAGAATAAATATATGTACATACATATTATATTACTACACATCTCTATATGTAATCTGTGATAATTAAATAAACTATAATTAAGGATATAACTCAAAAGTTTACTATTAAATGCGGGGTTTTACACTTTAACTCACCAAGGACAATGACCCTAGATAGGAGAGCATGGAGGTCGAGGATTATGGTAGAATGTTAGTAGGTAGCCGAGTGATTTCTCTCTTTTCTTTGGGAGAGCGTGGTTCTAGTCTAGAGCAACTTATCTGCTCCCTCTTCTCTTTATCATTATTATTATTATTATTATATTATTATTACTATCTTATTCTTCAATTATATTACTATTCTTTTGTCTTTTTTATAAGTATTTTTGCTCTTGTATTTTTAAAACCTGATTTAGTAAGAAAATTTTTGAGTCGGGGTATATCAGAAATAATCTTTTTACCTTGTGTAGTAGTAAGGTCCGTATACACCCACCATCTGGGTAAATTTTACAAGTCGTCATATAACTATGATTTTTTTCACTAAAATCATATAACTTTGTTTTCTCACACAAAAATCATAAAAACTTTTACTAACTCACACAAAATCATACTAATCGAAAATACAACTTTTTAGTAGTATTTTCTTATTCCGTGATTTTTAAATTTTATTTTCAGTCTAATAAATAATAATGGCAAAATGACACTTTATAGCTACTCTCAAAATAATAGCTGAAAAAAATATAAATTATATATATATACACACACACATTTTGTATGTCTTATAAAAAAAATTATACAAATTTTATACACTTTTTCGGCTATCAAATGTAAATAGTTTCTAGCACGGGCTAAAAGTGATAATGTCTAATTAAAATAAGAATGAACCCGACTCGACCCACCGACCCTATAATATATATATATATATATATATATATATATATATGTGTGTGTGTGTGTGTGTGTGTGTGTGTGTGTGTGTGTGTACATAAAGCATAAACTATGGCCTCAGGCCCAAATATGCATAAAGCATATAAACTACGGTCTCAGGCCCAAATACAAGTGTCCAACATTCAGGGATTTAAATTCCGGAACTGAGAATCATATAGCAATATGTGATGCTGAAATAGTGGATCATATTGAGTTACATGATACTGGAATACTAACAGGACTAGACTGAGACATATACTCTAGAACTGATTATGAAAACTGTAACTTCAATTGTTTATGACATGCTGAGTTATCTAGACTGAGACTCATGGGCATCAAACCCAAGTCTATATAGATTACGCACTAAGCTCACAATTTTCAGAATGAAAGTCATGAATGAGTTATGAAGCTAGATAATAGAATTTCTGCAACTATTCAAGGAACTAGACTTTAACTATATCTGAAGCAAGTAGTAACGTCGTAAAAGAAACGTAAGGTAGGGAGAATCATTAACATTCCCAAACATAGAGAGTTAGCCTCACATACCATAACTTCCTGCTCTTGAGCGTAATACAACATTCGCCAACCCTGTCAACTTTAATCTATATCAATACAAGTCAAGGGATTTCATATTAGCAATAATACTCATGTTCTGGTCATTTAGGCATTTTATCAAACACTTGATGGGTATAAAACTTCATAGCCCTCATTAATGGTGTTTCTATACCCAAGATCCTATTCTCTTACTCCTAGAAAATTTTAAAATCTCAACTTGCTATAATCAATACCATTCTTCATCATCCATAAGATAAACAACACCCTTAATCAGTAATCAACAATCAACAACCCAAACCTATAATCATTCATAATTTTCTATCAAACCCATCAACTCATATCTCATGAACTTAGAGTCTATAATCATTAATCTAATTCTATAATCAATTAGAGGGTGAAGATATTACTTTTTGACATTCAATCCTCTTGAATTCAAGTTCTAGGATTTCTTCTCTCAACAATGATGTCTCGATCAAATATATAATGATTTGGAGGGTTTACCCATATTAATAAGGTGTTGGGAAATTAAAATTAACTCAGAATCACCATTAGAACTTACCTGGATACTGGAGGGACCTTTGAGGAGTTAGGTTCTTGAGAGCTTCCCTTTCTAAAGCAAGTTTGTTTTGTGTTTTGGGGTGTGGGGACGAAGTAGGGCTTTAAAAATGACCACCT
Source organism: Nicotiana obtusifolia (assembly GCA_002018475.1). NCBI lineage: Eukaryota > Viridiplantae > Streptophyta > Magnoliopsida > Solanales > Solanaceae > Nicotiana > Nicotiana obtusifolia. The sequence continues at coordinate 42,973 of MCJB01039198.1, read as the reverse complement.
GGGTACGCTCCCACGCACCTGAAGGCCCAACCACACACCTGGACGCGTAGCAGGTCTGTGGCACTGCCACAAGTGCGCGGCCGCACATGGGACCATCTGGGCGCGTATACTGTGCGTTGTCCAGTAAAATGCGCATAACGTTTTGCACTCATACTCATTCGGATAGGACTTCATATATCTAAGATGTCACATTAATACTCATTTAACACATCCACACCTAGTCCAAATTTATAGAGTGTTACAATAGGCGTCGTGATGGCACTTAGTCTCTAAGACTAGGTAAGCCGATTACATAACAATTTAAGCCTTTTTTTTTTGTTTTTTGAAACAGAATTTAATACAAGTATCAAAACAAAACGAAAATAAGTATACGCGGCAATAGTCATAACAACCTGCCAAGATTGGTAATACTGAGTCACTAACTCTAGCTGAATACATGGAATGATCTCAAGGGTTGAAACACAATACTGTTCAAATAATAGCTGACAATACAATATAAGGAAAGACTCCAAGAGACTGCGACGACCAAGCAGCTCTACTTTGAATCCTCGCGACCGATATGCTAACTCTGCCCGAGTATGATATTCTAATACCTGGCTCTGCACAAAAATGTGCAGAAGTATAGTATGAGTATACCAAGGTCAGTATGCAGTAAGTATCAAGACTAACCTTGGTGGAGTAGTGACGAGATATAATTAATACATTCACTAGTCAAATAACCTGTGTAGTATAACAATATACAACTAATAATGGAAGGCAGGAATCGGTAAGTAGCAACAATTTCAACATGTGCATATAGGCAGTAAAGCAATAAGAATACTGGGAAAACGCCATTAAAACCAGATAAAGAACAAAATGGACAACTAATTAATCAAGTTTTCTATCACAAGTTTTTCACGTTATATCTTGTGCACATTATATCAAGATGTCTTAGCTTGTGCACAAATATATGCTAACATATAAGTCCGAGTATGTACTCGTCACCTCGCGTACACGGCTTTCACATTACACAACTAGCACAAACAACTCAATTCTTAAGGGGTAATTCCCTCACACAAAGTTAGGCAAGATATTTACCTTAACCAAGCTAGGTCGATACTCTAAAATAGCCTTCTCGTGTGAAACAACCTCCGGACGATCCAAATCTAGCCAAAATAATTTCATACATAATTAAAACTCATAGGCAACAATTCCGTATAATAAATCTTTGACTTTTAATTTTACATTAAAAAGTCAACCTGAAGGTCAACTCCGGACCCGCATCTCGGAAGCAAATAAAAATTCATAAAATCCGAACACACATTCCGATACAAGTCCAATCATACCAAAATTATCAAATTCGGATTTCGAATCGTTCTTCAAATCCTCATTTTACATTTTGAAAGATTTTTACAAAGTTTTCTCATTTTACCATTTAATTCATTAATTAAGGATGAAAATAATCATGGAATCATGAAATTTAATGAAAATGGAGTAGAAAACACTTACCCCAATCCATATGGTGAAAATCGCCTCAAAAGTCACTAAATCCCGAGGTCCCCAACTAAAAATAGAGATATATGGCTCAAAGGACTAAAATTGGATATTAAATCCACTGCCCAGGCTTCCTTCTTCACGATCGCGGACATCCCTTCGTGATCGTGATAAACAAATTCTTTAACAGCGATTTCCAAACTCTTCCCCAATAGCCTGTAGTGTATCCACCATAACTTTTCGTACAGAACTTGAAAAACCAAATTGTTTGATTTTCTGAAATACAACAGACTACAACTTTCATTTTTGAATCATCTTCAAATTCCTTATAGATTGCAAGATATAATCTTCCAAAGTCAGCCCTCTGCAGCAGAAATTCCTCCTACGCGAGTGCGAAAAGGCTTACGTGATCGCGATTCACAAGGCCCCAAACTGCAAGTTGCTTTTCCGAATGCGACCAAATGTTCGCCATCGGGATGCACACCCCTGTAGTAAAAAATTAGCAACTGAAAATAGCCTACAAATGGTCCAAAAGCACCCAGAAACTCACCCGAACCCTCGGAGCTCCACGCCAAACATCCACACAAGTCTAGAAACATCATGCGAACTTGCTCGCGCGATCAAATTACCAAAATAATACCTGAAACCATTTGTCAGACATCAACAATGCATGAAACTTGAAGGGAGAACTCAAGAATTTCTAAAATTGCAACCAAGCGTCTGAATGCTATCAAACCAACTCCGAACGACCCCGAAGTTTGCAGGCAAGTTCCAAATCATAACGCGGACCTACTCAAATATTTCAAATCTTACTTAACAACATCAAAATCACGAATCACACCTCAAGTCAAGCTTAATGAACTAACGAACTTTCATAATTCAAAACTAACGGTGAACAAGCCTAAACGCCTCGGAATGATCTCAAATTTTGCATGCAAGTTATAAATGACAGTACGAAGCTATTCTAACTTTCAGAACCGGGATCCGACCCCGACATCAATAAAGTCAACTCTCAGTCAAACTTCAAAATCTTCTATATTTCCAACTTTTGCCAATTCTTGCCAAAACAACCTATGGACCTCCAAATCAATATTCGGGCACGCTCCTAAGACCAAAATTACTATACGGAGTTACTGGAACCATCAAATCTCCATTCTGAAGTCGTCTACACAAAAGTCAAACTTCGGGTCAAATCTTACCGCTTAAGCTTCTAAAATAAGAATCCTTCTTCCAAATTGATCCTGAATCATCCGAAAATCGAACTCGACCATACACGCAAGTCATAACACATAATATGAAGCTGCTCGTGGTCTTAAGCCGCTGAATGAGACGCTAATTCTCAAAACCATCGGTCCAATTGTTGCAATAATATTAAATGAAAAGTTTAAGTTAAATATTTTCGAAATCAGAAAATTGTGGTTCCTTCCACAAATTGATGAAGGGAATGATGCCAGTCTGTCACATAAACTGAAAATGATGGAAGAATAAATAAATGATGAGCAGCTGCCCTAAAGTACACTAAGCTCCAGAGACAATTTCCTATTAAAAAAAACAAGAGGAGAGCTAGAGCCATATGGAAAACAAATCACAGAAAAAGCCTCGAGTTCTCTGCCTCCATGGCCATGGAGCCAGTGCTGAAATATTGAAGAAAGAAATGGAACTTGGTTGGCCTCAAACTGTACTTGAGAAGCTCGATTTGGTGTTCGTAAATGGACCTTTTACTACTTCAAGATAAAGTCGACTCTTATGGCATTTTTCATCCACTTTACTATGAATAGTTCCATAAGGTTGTCTCTCATTCTTCTTATAAATGAGTTGAATCCTATATATATATATATATAATGGATACAAGTATATATTAAATTAGATGCTCATTTCTAATGTTACTCCTTAATTAGTTTGCTCATGATCATATAGTAGTATTCTTTAGCAACTTCTACTTCTTGTTCCGAAAATAAAACAAGAATTGCAAAATTGATGGACGTTATGATGCTTTTGAATTTCTTGTTTTAGAAAATGGAAATTTAGAATTCATTATGGTGAATATCTTAATTCCAAATCTCTGGAGCCTTGGAACAATGGCAAAGTTGTCTCCGTGTGGCCGGTCACGGGTTCAAACCGTAGAGTCAGCTATCGACACTTTGCATCTGAGCAGGCTGTCTACATCATATGTGTTGGGAACCTGATAATTCGGTATTACAGCATTTTCTTGTAGGACTTCAAAGAAATATACAATTTTGAAGAATGTGTTCAATCTGTAGAAGCTAACATGGAGAAGTATGGACTATTTGATGGTGTTTTAGGTTTCTCTCAGGCAAATATAATTGTTCTCTCTTGGATTCTTAGATAGTTAATCAAAAGTTCATTCTATTACATAATAAGTAATATATTAATTTATATGATTTTTATCCTCTGTTAAGGGAGCAATTTTAACTGCATCAATGCCTGGAATGCAAAGGGAAAGAGTGGCTCTAACCAATGTCCCAAAAATAAACATTTGCCATCATAATATCAGGGGCTAAATTTGGAGGGCTCGAATTTTGGATGCCCTAAGATTGCTGCAAATGCATTTTCATTTCCAATTTTTTTTTTGGTTAAATCATCCATCTCAACAGTAGAGCATGGATGTATTATATTAATGAAAACAAATTACAAGACAAAAGAGTTATAACTCCATGTACCTACTTAGAATGGAACAAACTCCATTCTGGGGCAAAAGTAGGATTTCGGCTAAGCTTGCAAAAAAATTGCTATAATGAGAGGTGAGATAATTCCCTCCAATACAAAAAGTACCCTTTAAGGGACACCAAACGTATATAATCTAGACATGTTCTTGTCCAAACAGAAGGAGTTTTTAACAGTATGCATTCTAAAATAAGGAATCTGCATTCTGTCCATGTTCAATTCGCCTTTAGCTTCTCTGGGAAGATGGGTGCTATCTGTGAACCACGTAAGATCATTGCATTGAAGTCCCCAGTTAGCCATATTATCTGCAACTCTGTTTCCTTCCCTGAAGCAATGTTGTACCGTCCAATCATCCAACTGATTAAGAAGACCTCTAATCTCTCTAATTTTCTCCCATAAATTCCAAGGTGGATCTGAGTGATTCATTACCTATTCTACCAACAAATTTGAGTCACTTTCAATCTCGACCTTCTTGATATTGTTCTCGACACACCAATTGATGGCGATGTGCAAAGCTATAGTCTCCACCATGTTATTGGTATTGTTGCCCAGACATTTACCAAAAGCAGCTAGCAGCTTTCCTCTATCATCTCTTATGATGCCTCCTGCCCCTCTTGGACCTGGATTACCTTTGGAACAACCATTAGTATTAAGCTTCACAAATCCAGGGATGGGATTCATCCATTTCACGGCTACCACAGAGATTTGTTGTTCTGCCAACTCCATAACTTTGTAGAAATGTTTCCATTGCATAAATGGAGGTATTTTAGGGAATTGCTTGTGAATTATCGGAATTAGTTGGTGGTTGATCTGTGTAATGATCCTATCTGGAATCATCCTGATATTCTCGTATCTGCTCTTGCATCTGGCTTTCCATATCTGCCATATGATAATCCCTGGTAGAATTTGCCAATGCTATACTCTGTATAGGATTCTTTCCTTTAGCTATCTACCAAGTGAAGGTGTGATGTCTTAGATTAGCATAACTATGACGAATCCCCAATAGATTATTAAATTGCAGCCAAACAGATTGGCTAATCATACTCCTTATGAAAAGATGTTCTTCATCTTCCTGGTCATGTCTGATACAACAGTAACAAATAGAAATTATTTGTACACCAAATTTCCTCAAATTCAAATCAACTGACACTTCGTGTTTGAATTTTTTTCAAAGGAAGAAGGATATTTTAAAAGGAATCTTCTTGTGCCACATCATCCTATTGGTAAAAGGAGTGTCGTGATGGATGCTGATATTGTTCCAAGCTGATTTACAACTAAAATTCCCATCTGTATTGGCTGTCCAAATTGGTAGATTTGATTGTTATTTCTTGAATATGAGAAACAACTTCATTAGGAAGATATTGTCTCAGCTTACTGAGATTTCATCCTTCATTCTCCATATAGTGTGAAACTTGACCTTTTATTGATGTGGAGGCTCCTCCAAATTGAGCAAGACTTCCAAGGCCAGTCCAATTATCCCACCAAAAATTAAAGTTTCCTGTATTTATCCGCCATAGAATCAAATGATCGACTTTGTCTTTGATCTTCATCATACGTCTCAAGTTGTGAGAATGTTTATAACTCAATTTCCTTGCTACTGGATGAATTCTCTTCTAGTATTTAGCTTTCATAAATGTAGTCCATAGAGAATCTTTAGTTCTGAACCGCCACCACAATTTAGCCGCAAAACTGTCAAAAATATCTTGTAAAGATCTGATACCTATTCTTCCTTCTACTGTTGGGAAGCATAATTGTGCCATTCAACCCAATGGTGTTTCTGCTTGCCTTCATTGTCTCCCCACAAGAAATTAGCAAAGATCCTTTCCATCTGTTTTAGAATAGTTTTTGGAGGTTGACATATTGACATCAGATCCACTGGCATAGTAGCCAATACATGCTTAATCAAGGTAACCTTTCCTCCCACTGATGTCTATTGCAGTGCCAGGATCCTACTTTCTTCAATATTTTAGTAGCCATGTCTGCAAAGTATTAGATCTTCTTTATTCCTGGGAATAAGGGACACCCAAGATAATTAAAAAGGAAATCTTTCTTTTGTGCTAATAAAATATTTGCCACAATATTGCTTCTTCTTTCTGATATTTGATCATCCATTAGGTAGTAGCTTTTGTCTCTATTTATCAACTGGCCTGAATTCTGCTCATATCTCTTTAAACATTCCATGACTATCTTGAGAGTATTTGATTTACCTGAACAAAAATTAATCAAGTCGTTAGCATAAGATAAATGATTAATTTTGGGTCCATATTCTCCACAAGGTAGGTGCGGCCTCTATTGAGGACAAGATGCGGGAAGTGCGACTTAGGTGGTTTTGTCATGTGGGAAGGAGTAGCACAGATGCCTCGGTGAGGAGGCGTGAGAGGTTGACATTGGAGGGCCTACGGAGAGGTAGAGGTAGGCCAAATAAGAGGTGGAGAGAGGTGATTAGGTAAGACATGGCGCAGCTTCAGCTGACCGAGGACATGACCCTTGATAGGAAGATATGGATGTCGATGATTAGGGTAGTAGAGTAGGTAGTCTAGAGTATTCATAACAGTAGTATTGGCACGCAGTCTCGCTTTCTGTTGGTAGTATGTTTTTATGACTAACCGTTGTTTTCTTTCATTGTTGATCACCTTACTGTCTTGTTTTTATTCTGCTTTTATATGTGTTTTTGGTACTGTCCCTTCTTGTCTATATTTTCATTAATATGATGCTTATGCTTTCCTGAGCCGAGCGTCTATTGGAAACAGCCTCTCTATTCTCACAAGGTAGGGTAAAGTCTGCGTACACACTACCCTCCCCTGACCCCATAGTGTGGGATAATATTAGGTATGTTGTTATTGTTGTTGTTGTTATTGTTGTCGTCTCCGTAGTAAAGCCAATAAAACTAGGATCATCATATAAAATATTAAGCATAACAGATAAAGCTTCAGCAGCAATGATAAATAAATAGGGTGATATGGGGTCTCCGTGTTTGACTCCTCTCTGAAATTTAAAGAATCCATGCCTCTTCCCATTAATGATGATTGTGTACCATATGTTAGAAAGGAGGTTCCATATAATGTGAATTCATTTTTCATCAAAACCCATCTTTCTCATGACAGAACAGATAAAGTACCATGATATTCTATCATAGGCCTTATTCATGTCAATTTTGATTACCACATTGGCCCCTTTGTTAGGCTTCTTAATCTCATGGATAATCTCTTGTGCTAGCAGAAAATTCACTCCAATAGCTCTTCCTTTAATAAATCCACTTTGGTTATGAGAGATAATTCTAGGAATGATGCTGGACATTCTGGCATTCATAACCTTGGAGATAATTTTTTGAGTAACATTCTTGAGGCTAATAGGCCTAAATTCTGAAAATGTCTGAGGAGATTCTACTTTGGGTAATAGAACCAGGCATATATTTGTAAAATATTTAGGCATCTGCTCCCCGTTGAAAACAACTCTAACCAAATTAACAATATTCATACCAACAATATTCCACGCTTTTTGAAAGAATAGTTCACTATAGCCATCAGGTCCAGTAGCACTATTAGGATTGATATCAAAAACTGCACTATTGACTTCTTCAGTAGTTGGTGTAGTTAACAACACCTCATTATCATCATCATGAATAACTTTGGGTATATTATCCATAATGCTCATATCAATTGTATTGTCCTCTTGGGAGAGTAGTTGCTGGTAGAAATGTACTGCTGCCATGCCAATCTCATCTTCTCCCTCAATCCAGTTGTCGTCATTTTTGATTCTTTGTATATGTAAAAATTTCCTTCTTCCCCTTACAACCGAATGAAAGAACTTACTGTTCTCGTCCCCTTCCAACTACCATTTGAGATTAGCCTTCTGTCTCCAATAAGTATCTACCTGTTTGTGATGTAACATTAACTCGGCTTTGACTTTGTTCACGTTCGTCCTATCTTCTTGATCTAAAGAGTTCATATATTGTTCTTCAGTTTGGATCACTCTTTCTTCCAATTGTTGGGTCTTTATAAAGATATCACCAATCTTAGTCTTGGACCAAACAGTAAGCACCTTGCTTGTATTTTTTATTTTTTGATGAACCTCCCAGAAGATGTTGCCTTTTTTCTGGGTCTTCCAGTGATCTCTGACTACCTCCTGAAAGTCTTCATAGTCCACCCAAAAGTTTAAAAATTTAAAGTACTTGATGTGAGCTTCCTGATTATTACCAAAAGAGATTAGCAATGGACAATGATCGGAACTAATTCTGAGAAGATGTTGCACACTGCTCTCCGAGAAACATTCATCCCACTCATCATTAAAAAACCATTCTATCCAGCCTTTTTCAGATAATATTATGTTCCTTTTCTGCTACCTGTATAACCAATATCTGTCAGTCCACAATCATTCAAGCATTCAATAAAAGGAATGCTCTTACTCAATCTATTGGGGTTGCCTCCTAATTTCTCATCCACAGATAGGATGCAATTGAAGTCGCCACATACACCCCAAGGAAGGTTGATTGTTGATGCAAATGCTCTCGTATAACCCCACAGATCTTCCCTTCCTGTGGCTTTGGATTTAGCATACACTATAGAGACAAAGAAATCTTCTACAGCAACATTATTGGAAATTTTACAGGTTACCATCTGATCTTCACTAGCATAGACATTACAATTTAGATCATGGCCCCAAAATACCCATATTTTGTTACTTGCGTTGGCAAAACATCCTTGCATATCCAGAATATTGTTGTAATTTTCAAGCTTGGTCTCCTTCACAAAAGGCTCTTGTATATCATTTTAGTCACTTCCGAAGAAAGAAATGTATGCGACACCTTTTGCTCTTAATAACCATCCAACTCAAGAAGTTCAATAGAAGGCTTGGAATAACAACCCCGCAATTTGAAGTTTTTACCAATCACACTAATATTGCCGCACTAATTGACTAAAATGATAATTACTATTTGTTTCTTCTTTTTTGTCAAGATAAGTACATATTAAATAATCAAAATATATCTTTAAATATTCTTCATGTTAATTATTTACTAATTACTGCAAAATAATGCAAGAACGACCATATGATAGGTAATATAGTTATGGATGGGAAAATTAAGTTGATCTATTCATGTTGAACCAAAGATAGCTGCTCAAAAATTGAAACTACTATAACAAAAAGCATTGTACTCCACTTGCAGTAATTAAAGTATTGATGTAAAATATTCACCATATATTTTGACCTTTGATTTTAAAAAGTTTCTACTATGCAATCACTGATTATAATTCTTTCTAATTTGAAATATGACCTTTATTGTGATATTTGTTGTATAGATGAGAGGGAAATACAAAATTAGGTAATTGATTAAAATTCCCAGTAAGAAGAAGAATAAACAGTGGGATTTTACATTTTTTATACTTTGCGAGGTACGATCAAACCTCTCTGTAACTGTTTGACCAAAAATATAGATCTTGATTCAAATAATTAAATTTATATAAATGAGGATTAATCTTAGCTAACAATAATATCCCTAAGATGGAGTTCTTGAAAAAGTAACAAACACTATGTAGATATAGTCGGACAGTACTGGTAACATGCAATAACTATCCCGAGAAATCAAAGGCAATAGTGTAGGATTCAATATTAATGAATAGCAATAAATGACATTTAAGTAAATAGAATGAATGAGTCACCCAAGAAAGGATGGAATAAGTGGATGTTCTTTCTAACAATGATGAATGATAGACAATCCCTTGAATATTTGAGTTATTCTCGGATCTAGTGAAAAAATATTGACAAGTATCTCAGTGAAAATGTGTTGTTTGTATCTTAGCAACGAGATCTGATTTTCTTTTTCAAGTCAAAGTGTATTTATATAAATGAATATCACATTTCCCCTATCATTGTGTCTTTTTATATTTTTAGGGAACATATTCCTAAAAGAAAAAACTCTAATAGCACAAATGCAGAGAATATCCACTAGAATATTCTATCTAATGCCCTATCTTGAAAACTAGCCGTAATAGTTCTGTCAAGAGTCCTCGACCTCGGCCCTGGTCCTTGTTGAATCCTCGACCACGACCTTTGCTGATAATTAGATTACTCCGACATGCGGTGTCCCAAGGGTACTTTGCTAACACCATTTTTGACTTAAGATGGATTTTGACCCATACAGTTAGTCCCGTCACTTATCGAGGTTGTTCCTGCGGACAAGGTCAGTGAGTGGACAATGGTATTCTACGACACAATTCTTCCATGTTGGCTGAAGCTGTGGTCGTGGAGACAAGGCTATGTGGCCTTCTTAAATCCGCATATTTTGAACTTTTTGAATTTCCGAGGAAGTTTGTTGGAGCCATCTGGGCCAAGGGAAAAGGTGATGTCATAACATCAAGTGTCATAATGGCGTCGTTTCCCCACGCGTTGCACCGATTTGGGTGTGACCTTTGATTAGCTCTGTCGCTTCGATTTCCGTGTTAATCATGGCCTACCGGAATATGGCCTGCCGTTTTGATTCCAGCACCTCTCAACCTTATAAATAGGGGAAAGTTTGTCAATTTTGAAACTTTTTCTTCCAACTCTCTCGTTTCTTTAAGTAATAGCGTCTCTATTGTCTTCTTTCAGAACTCTTTGAGCCCTACTATTTCAGGAATTCTTATTATTCTTCACTCCTTCTTGCTTGTTAATCTCCTACAATGTCTAAATTACCTTCTGAGACTAGGGAAGGGAGTCCTGTTGCCCTCTTGGCAATGGTGTTCCCTTTTCGTGGGGAGAGTGCTTCTACCGTCATTGAGGATGAAACTTTTCCGTCGGTGGAAGAAATAGTTCCACGCAACCCTGACTCTAGATCCGATTTTATCAAAGCCCTTAAGACTGTACCTGGTGACTTCTGATCAGTGATTGTGGTAAAGGAGTTGGCAGAGCTTAAGGCAAAATTCGGTCTTGCCGCTCATGTCAAGTTGATTCCCGCCGTGGGGGATGTGGTGCAGGTTCACCGTCCCGATTATTGTGCCCTCTACACTTATCTTCTCCAAGTCGGCTATTCTCTTCCTCTCCTACCGTTGATCGAGGAGTTCTGTCGTTACTACGGCGTTTGCCCAGCTCAACTTGCGCCATACGTTTATAAACTTATAAAGATGCTTACCAAATTTGCCAAGCTAGCCGAGGTCGAGTTGATACTTCAGCACTTAATACATCTGTTCGCCCCTAGATTTAGGGGAATGATGTTGAATCTTCGCCACCTAGGGAGCAAGTTCTTGGTGGTGAAGTTGGACGATAAAACCAGTCGTCAATTCTGGTTCAACTTCTTTTTTGTCTGAAGCGAAGACGTGGTGGCCAATGTCGACTGTTTTCCTAAGGCTTGGAATTATGCTCATAAGTACCTAATTTCCTTGCGTGTAGGTATCTAATTTTTCTCTTGTGTTTGGTCGTGAGTTTTGACCTCTTGTCCTCTTCTCACACAGCCAAGATCTTGCCTCCTTCTTTGGTCGCTCACATTTCTGACTGGGTCGATCGGCTCCTCCCTCACATCATAGGGATTCGTGAATGGCCAAGTTTCTTCAAGAAGTTTGGGCATGCTCTCCCTTCGACTTGTAAGTTCCTTTTACTATCGGTGTCTTAGCTCTTTTTTTTTTGTTTACCTTTGCTGATCTTTCCCTTTCCTTGTGTTTTCTTAGCTTCGGCCAGGGGATCTTTGAGAAGGTCGAGAGCTCCTACACCCTCGTTCCGAAAGAGAAAAGTTACTACGTCCTTGGTTCCCGCCCCTACTTCGGTTGCGGCTGATCATAATTTTGTCCCAGTCCCTTCTGTTACTGCGTGCGAATTTGTCCCTCGTTCGGCCATGGTGAATCGTCCGCGGAGACCTCGGCTTCTCCCTTATATGCTCTCATAGACGAGGACGACGAACCTTTGCCAGGTGATGGGAGATTTGATGCCTCGTAAGAGGAGGGTCGTGGACGTCGGGGGAGAGAGGTCGGCAGCCGCCGATGTAGGAGATTGTGGTTTTGTCCTACGGGAAATGGCCACAGTGCATATCAAGGAAAGCCCAAAGGCTAGTCCCGAGGCCACTTGTTTGGAGGATACGGATATACGAAATGTGGGGGATGCGGTCGAAGGCGTGGTAGGCAGTGACGGCCCTATTCTTCTAAGACGCGAAGAGGCTTTGTCCTCCAGGGTTACGGCGGACATACCTTCTTCGACTGATGATAGAGGCAAGGTTGTTGCTGAGGAGGACATCGGATCTGATTCCGACATGGACATAGATGAGCTGAGGATGATCGATGAGGGGCTTGCTCAGATTGAAGTGAGGTTGGAGGGGGGTTTGAGGACTATTACAATCTCTATGGATCGTAATCTTCTTGTGGACACCGAGAAGATTATACCTTCCTTTGTCCCTCTTTGTTCTGAGATCGACGATACGACCCTCAAGAATATAGACAACTCCCTATCAAACAACATTGCTGGCCTCGCCCTTCGAGTAAGTACATTTGTTGTTAGTTGTTTTCCTTTGGTTTTGTTCTTTTGCAGTCTCTAACTTCCTTTGTTCGTTTTGTATACGGTCGTCTTAGAAATTGAGCGTGCTCGTAGGGAGCAGAGGTACAAAGATATCTATGTAAATTTGAAGGACAAGTACTTTAGAGTCCTTGAGAAGTACCGGGAGTTTCGGTGCCGGCTTCGTGAAGGCGGCAATGTGCCAACTAAGGGAGGACTTGAAGGCCAAGGACGAGGAGCTGGTGCGGTTGGCGAGGAAGTGCAACGTCCTGGAGGGGATGTTGAGGAGCAAAGAGGAAAGCTAGAGCTTAGAAAGGGGGTCGAAGTCCAATGTAGTGATCTCCAAGCTCAGGTAGTCATGTTTCGGGGCCAGCTCGAGGAATGTCAATTTAGGGCAGAGGCTCTTAATGGTGAGGTCACTGAGAAGCAAGAGGAGCTAGAGAAGGCAGAGTCTGCACGGTCGGAGGCTTTGAGGAAGGCGGAGTACCCTGAGGTGGTGATCCGGACTCTCCGTTCCGATCGAGAAAATGATTTAACGATGGCAAGGCTCAAAAAAGAGTGGCACAATGAAAGGATTGGGAGGTTGGGGAAAGAGACTTTTGATCTCAACGATCAAGTTGCTGCTTTGGAGGCCGAGAAGGCCCAATTACTGGCACAGTCGTCCTCTTCCCGTACTTCATATTTTCCTAATGTTCCTCGGGAGTTATATGAGGAGTGGATTCATGCCGAGGCCCAGTTAGATGTCTTTCAAGATTTTCGTGTGGCGAGATTTATTTTTGAGGCTGCCGTCGAAGATATTCGTGTTAAGGCTCGTGAATCTCGAGCCGCTAGTGGGTATGATCCCGCTACGCCTGAGGCCGGTGAGGACGAGGGGGTCGAGGGTGTAGACCGACTCGAGAGAATGCTTGGTATGATGCCGCATATCCTGAGGGCGAAGGTGGCGATGGAGAGGGTATTGATGGTCAGGGCGGCAACGTTATTGAGGGCCAAGTTGGTGAGGATGCTTAAGGCCGTAATTATGGTGACCAGTAGTTTTCTCTTTTGGTTTTTTGTGTATTTTTTGCCGGCGTCTTCACGAGCCTATTGTAAACAATTTTAAGTATATGAAATATCAAAGTTGTTCCTTCCATCCTCTTATGTTCCTGTGGTGTATTTTCTGTACTTATGTATATTTTTGTTTCTTTGTTAGGATATGACCGAGGGTTGATAGGTGTTTGTTCCAGCAAGGTCGAATATAATCTTTCCTTAAATTGCGGTCGAGGGCCAGTAGGTGTTTGTTCGAGTGAGGTCGAACATAACCTTTCCTTAAATCGCGGTTGAGGGTCGGTAGGTGTTTGTTCAAGATTAGTCGAACATAACCTTTCGTTAAATCGCGGACGAGGGCCGGTAAGTGTTTGTTTGATTGTAATCGAACATAATCTTTCGTTAGATTGCGGTCAAGGGCCGATAGGTGTTTGTTTGATTGTAATCAAACATAACCTTTCGTTAGATCGCGTCCTGGGGCCGTTAGGTTTTTGTTCGAGCTGGGTCGACTATAATCTTTCGTTAAATCGTGACCGAGGGCCGATAGGTGTTTGTTCGAGCTTGGGCAAACATAATCTTTAATTAAATCACGGCTGAGGGCCAGTAGGTGTTTTTCCGAGCTGGGTCGAACATAACCTTTCGTTAAATCGCGATCGAGGGCCCGTAGGTGTATGTTTGAGCTTGGTCGAACATAACCTTTCGTTAAATCGCGACCAAGGGCCGGTAGGTGTTTGTTCGAGCTGGGTCTCCATAATCTTTTGTTAAATCGCGGTTGAGGGCCTGTAGGTACTTGTTCGAGCTTAGTCGAACATAACCTTTTGATAAATCATGACCGAGGGCTGGTAGGTGTTTGTTTGATATTTATCGAACATAACCTTAACACGAAAAAGGTGTGATGATAAGCGTAAGTTTCTTATTGCTTTGACATTGTTTCTTTGGTTACATACTTGGAGAAATTTACAAATTTTTGGGTGTTGGCTGGTGTTCCAGTCCCAGTCCAAGTCTATCTAGTCCCTTCATTGGTTGACCTGGAGAGTATTGAGAGGTCGAGCAATAAAATAGTAACCACGACCTTACCTTCGCGTACTTCGACTGGAAGCGTTCCCGTCGCTGCCTCGTTAAAAACCTCCTCGAGAAAACTCAAATGGGAGAAAACTCAAGTAAGGAAAAAAAGAGTATGAAATGGGGGATGCTTTTTCTCTCAGAAGTTAAAGTATTTGAGGTCGCTGATATTCCAGTTGTTTGGTAGTAGCTTTCCTTCCATTGTCTCTAGTTGGAATGAACCCTTGTTCGCTTTGGCTGTGATTTTGTACGGACCATCCCGGCTTGTTCCTAGCTTGCCTTCTCGGGGATCTTTGCTTGCTTGAGTTTTGGCTTTCAGTATGTAGTCCCCCATTTTAAGCGGCCGGACCTTTGCTTTCTTGTTATAGTAACGTTCTGCTTGTTGTTTTGGGGCGACCATCCTTATGTAGGCCATGTCTCTTCGTTCATCAATTTCGTCGAGTTCCTCCCTTCTGCTCTCGTCGTTACTCGCGCCGTTTTCATGGGAGTACCTTAGGCTGGGTTCTCCGACCTCGATCGGTATTACTGCCTCAGTCACATAGACCAAAGAGTAGGGCGTCTCTCATGTGCCTGTCTTTGGAGTTGTTCGATAGGCCCATAATACTCTTGGTAGTATTTCTGACCACAGTCCCTTGGCGTCATCGAGCTTTTTCTTCATGATGTTTAGTATAGACTTATTGAAGGATTCTTCTTGGCTGTTATCCACTGGATGGTATGGGTTTGAGAGTATCCTCTTGATATGCCATTTCTCAAAGAATTTGACGGTTTTCTTTCCTGTGAACCGGGGTCCGTTATCATGGTTGATTTCCTTGGGTATGCCGAATCGGCATATGATGTTTCTCCGTATAATGGTGATTACCTCATGTTCTTGTATTAGGGCGAATGCTCCTGCTTTCACCAATTTAGAGAAATAATCAGTTAAAACCAAAAGGAATCGTACATTACCTCGTTCTACTGGGAGAGGGCCCACGATGTCTATTCCCCATTTGATGAATGACCAAGGGGAGGTGACTGACTGGAGGTGTTCGCCTGCTTGGTGAATCATTGGGGCGTACTTTTGGCACAGTTCGCATTTCCTCACGAAGTATGTGGCATCCTTTTTCATTGTGGGCCAGTATCCCGTATGAGGCATTTGACCACTGCTCGATTGCCGGAGTGAGCTCAGCAATGTCCTTCATGGACTTCTTCGAGGATGCGCTGTGTTTGGTTCGGGCCTAAGAACTTTGCCAGAGGGCCACCGTAAGTCCTCTTGTACAGGTCGCTATGAAGGAGACTGTATCTGGCCGCTTGCACTCTTAGTTTCTTGGCCTCTTTTTTGTCTCCTGGGAGTGTGTCGTCCTCCTGCAAATATGCGATAATACGATTGCGTCAGTCCCAAGTTAAGTTTATGGTCCTTACGTTGACTTGGTCTAGTGATGAGTTGAGGACGTGCACTACGCTTTTATCTCCGGTTATGATGCTTTTGGTAGCTGTGGCTAGTTTGGCAATCCATCTGCTTCGACATTTTGTGCTCGTGGGATTCGATCGAGCTGGAATTCATCAAATTGAGGCAATAGCTTGCAGATTTCGGTCTGGTATTTTTGCAATCTTTGTTCCTTAGTTTGGAAAGTCCCTTTGACTTGGTTGACTACGAGCTTGGAGTCACAATAGAGTTTCAACCGTTTCAACCTATATTTGAGTGCTAGCCTTAACCCTGCAATTACGACCTCATACTCAGCCTCATTGTTAGTCATATTCGGGCACCTTATGGATTGGTGAATTACTTCGCCTGTAGGGATCTCGAGTATGAGTCCTAGTCTGGACCCTGATGCGTTGGATGCACCATTGGTGTATAGGACCCAGAGGTCTTGTGTTTGGATGGAAGCTTGGACGACTTCCCTTTTGACTTCAGGCATTATTTTTGCACTGAAGTCGGCGAGAACTTGTGACTTTATTGTCATTCACAGCTAGTATGTGATGTCATGCTCACTTAGCTTTATGGCCCATTTGGCCAGCCTCCCCAATAGCTCGGGTTTATGTAAAATTCTCCTCAGGATAAAAGTTATGACGACCGAGATGGGGTGGCATTGGAATGGTCTAAGCTTCTATGAAGTTACGACCAAGGCCAGAGCCAATTTTTCGAGGTGTGGGTACCTCGTCTCGGCGTCGACGAGTGTTTTGCTACTGTAATAGATGAGAGATTGCATACCTTTGTTTTCGTGGATCAAGACTGCGCTTACTGCTGCCTCGGATACGGCAACATAGATGAGGAGTTGCTCCCCAGGTTCGAGTTTCGAAAGCAGGGCGATGATGAAAGGTATGCCTTTAGTTCTCGCAGAGCCTAGACGCAATCGGAAGTCCATTCGAGGTCGTTGTCCTTCTTGACTATACTAAACAATTTGTGACATCTATCCAACGACCGCGAAATGAACCTTGATAGGGCGGCAATACGACCAGTCAACCTTTGGACTTGATTTTTGGTGGTTAAGAATTCTGGTATCCCCTTGATAGCTTTGATTTCGTTTGTGTTGACCTCAATCCCTCGCTGCGACACCAGGAAACCCAAGAATTTTCTCGAGGCTACGCCAAACGTGCATTTCTCCGGGTTTAGGTTCATTTTGTATCGTCTGAGTATGTTGAAAGTTTCTTTCAAATAATCGATATGATCTTCTTCCCTTTTGGACTTGACCTACATATCATCTATATATACCTCCATAGTCTTACCGAGCTGGCCTTCGAACATCTTGGTTACCAACCTTTGATAAGTAGCCCCCGCGTTTTTAGTCCAAACGGCATTGACCCTATAGTAATACGTTCCTTGGTAGGTGATGAATGTGGTCTTCTCTTGGTCTTTTTCCTCCATGAGAATTTTTTTTTTTTTTTTTTTACTC
>MCJB01039198.1:0-25389 GCA_002018475.1 Nicotiana obtusifolia | reverse complement strand
CCTTTTTTTTTTTTTTGATGTCAATTTGCAAAATTTACATAATCGGAGGGGGACATAAACCTTACCTCCCCAAAAAAGTACATGTACCTTGACTCGTAGGTACGAGAGCAATGACAATTGTTAAGGAGGTTTCTCTCTAAGTGTACAAAAAGTATTAATTGTGTCCGACCTAGTTTAAAGTAATGATTATCCATCTTATAAAGTTGATGGATATTCATCTGTACAAAAACAAAGTGAACTACTTCTAGGTCAGTCGTTCTAGTCATAAGTGTTGCCATGTTTACAAAAAGGTTGGGGAGTGTCTCTAATTCAACTTTCCTAGTTATATGTACTGCTGTTTCTATTTGCTTGCTGCTGCATGCTGTGTTGCGGAGGCCATTTGCATTAGGTTGATGTTTCCAGTGATTATTGCTGTTGAGTTTGGCTGCTGCTTTTCCTTTTGGTGATTGGTGACTTGTTCCAGAAGATGCATGGCTATTCCTGTTGCATTCGTCCCTTGATGGTTTGGTGTTGTGCTTATGAGTGCTTGTGAAATCAGTGAGAAAGGGGTCATGTGAGGAGTAACCAACTGTTTAGGAAAGGTGATTGGTGCAATTGCAATAGAATGAGCGCCAACGGTGCTAATACCACACAAAGCAATTGCGCCAATAACCTTTTCATGTAGTAACAGTTGTCCAGTGAGCTTGATTGCTGATTATGTTGTAGCTGAGTGATGAAGAGAGCTGTTGTTTGCGTTGTTTTGATCAAAGTTGCTGCTGAGTTGTTTCTGGAGTGTTGTTGTCTTCTTTGCTGATGTGAGTGTTTCCATCTGAAGGTGTAAGTGTTGCTGATTCTGCTGAAATTGTCTTCCATGAGGTGTTTTGATTTTGTTGAATCTCCTGGCAGTTGCTTCCTCAGGGGGAGCTTTTTCAATGATGTACCTGTTATGATTTCTTTGTTGCCATTGTGTGCTGGTGTCAGATAGTACTGCCTATACAATTTTATCACACCTCTAGGTTGAGCATGTAAACATGCTAATATCACTGGATGGTGCTCTAATATTGTATAAGTAATATTATTCTTTATTTCCATGTGGCTCTGTGCAAACAGTAGTAAGCATATATGTATCTGATCCAATTTACTCTTGCCATTGTGTGCTGGTGTCTGAAAGTACTGCCTATACAATTTTATTGCACCTCCAGGTTGATAAATCACTGGATGGTGCTCTAATTTTGTATAGGTAGTATTATTCTTCTCATCAAAGTGGCTCTGTGCAAACAATAGTAAACATATATGTATCTGATCCAATTTACTCTTGCTATTGTGTTCTGATGTCTGAGAGTACTGCCTATACAATTTTATCGCACCTCCAGGTTGAGCATGTGAACATGCTAATACCACTGGATGGTGATCTAATATTGTATAGGTAGTATTATTCTTCTCCTCATATTGGCTCTGTGCAA
This sequence comes from Nicotiana obtusifolia, assembly GCA_002018475.1. Taxonomy (NCBI): domain Eukaryota; kingdom Viridiplantae; phylum Streptophyta; class Magnoliopsida; order Solanales; family Solanaceae; genus Nicotiana; species Nicotiana obtusifolia. The sequence goes on along the minus strand of MCJB01039198.1, from coordinate 23,947 downwards.
ACATTAGTAAACAAATAAGTGTCTGATCCAAAGTACTCTTGCAGTGTGCATGCTTCCATCTGTCTGAGGTGAGTGTAGTTCTGATCAGTGCTTTCTTTTGTTTCACAAGGCATCTTCCTCGAATAGTATGTGATTTCAGTTCTTCCATGTATCTATGTTTGTTCCTATCTTCTCCTCCCTTCCAGTGGAATGAGCACATTGTGCTAATACCACCAGCTGGAAGTTTGTCGAAGAGTAGGGTATATTTACATTCCCTGTTCCTTTGCTCTCCTTTGTGAAATTGAGTAAACTGCTCCTTATGGGTGTTCCATTCCAGGGCTGTTTGGTGCAAATAGTAAAACCAATCCAGTTCATTCTTGGTCCTTGTCTGGCAAGTTTCCAGGATCAAAGAGGATCCATCTCCCTGCTGTTTGGTTTTGTCGATCAGCTGCTGCCCATAGGTGTTTGTCTGCTTTGCCCCTTTTCCTTTGTATCTTTGGTGGCATTTATAAACTTTGAGTAGGATGCTGTGAGGCCTCCAATGCAATGCCATGTTTTCTTGTTCCTGTTCCTGCAAAACAAAGGCAGTTAGCGAGCTGTTGTTCCTCCCAAAGAGATGTCTTTCCAGTGACTCCAGTGACTCCAGGCAGTGTTGCCTTCCCAGCATATGCCTATATGTGTCGATGGTGGTTCTAATGGGGGAAGGTCCAAGTGCTCTAATTGGTCGAAGTATATTGTAAGGAAGTCCCTTTGTCTGTATCCATTGCTTTGAATTGGAAATTTGCTGCTGCTTTCCTTTTTTGGTGTTTGCTTGCTGCCCAGAGATAAGTCTGCTGCCCAAGATATCAGCTGCAGTTTTGTTCCTGCAAAACAGAAAGCTGTTAATTCTGGCTAATAAATAGTTCTCAGTTGCATCCATTTTCTGTTCCTTGCTCTTTGCCATAGTAACTTGTAAGCAATCTTGAAAGTGTTGCTGGTGATTTTGGAAGGCCAGAGTCCAGCATCTTGAGTTTGTGAAGACAGTCGAGGGTGCTGCTTCAGTTGTTGCCAGAAAGATTACTGTGCAATCATGTTGTTTGTTATTTCCCTGTGATGTTTCAAAGTTGTTTCCATATCCCTGCACAAGTGACAGATTAATTAGAAAGGATAGCTGTATCATGTTGTGTATCAGTATCACCTTATTATTTTCACTCTGAGGTATGGGCATTGTAGCTTGTCTGTATTGAGAATTCTTCTGCCAATTGAGTCAAGTTGATTGAAATGGTAGTATTCAATTCTTCCAGAGTTGAGAGCATAGTTGGCAATGTGATCCGCAAGTTTATTGCCTTCCCTATAAGTGTGTGTTACCCTCAGTTCTAAGGAGTTTTTGAGGTGAAGAATTTCCTTTATCTGCTCAGCTATACTCCAAGGGGAGTCCCATTTGCAGTTGATTATGTTATTTAGAAGCATGGAATCAGTTTCTAGCCAAATCTTATTGACATGAGAATTTGATTATAGCCTGAGTAAGCGTCCAAGAAACTCAATAGTTCATGCCCGACTGCTGCATCGATGTAACGGGAACGAATTCTTCAGACATGCTTTGTTCAAGTCTGCGAAATCCAGGCACATCCGCCATTTCCCATTTTTGTTTTTGAATATCACTACGTTGGCAATCCACTTGGGGTACTTCGACTCCCTGATGAAGTTGTTTTCTAATAGTTTTTCACCTCCTCGAGGACTGCATTGTTGATGGCGGATTTGATGACTTGCCTTACTGGGGGTGGAATGGGTCGACGTTTAACTTGTGTGTGGCGATTTCCTTTGGGATGCCCAGTATATCTGCATCGCTGAAAGCAAACAAATTTGCATTAGCTATTAAAAATTGATTGAATTTACCTGGTTCCTGGAGTTTACAGCCAATATAGGCCTTCTAGCTACGATTGTTAAGGTCCAATTGAACGGGGTCGAGGTCTTCTATGGTCGAACCTGCAGCCTCGACCATGTCGGGATGCATGATTACGTCCCCGATTTTTATTTGCTTTGACCTCAACCCTGTTGATTGTTATGCCTCTTTTTCTTTGTCTTTTTTCTGTTGGATGGTCGTGCTATCAAAGGCAATGTGGTAGCATTCCCCGGACGTGCGTTGTTCTCCGCGTATGTTAAATATCCCCCATGGTGTCGGGAACTTAATTACTTGGTATAGGCTGGATGGGATGGCTCTCATGAGGTATATCCATGGTCGTCCCACTATGGCATTTTACACAGTGACCTGCTCCATGATGTGGAATGTCGTCTCTAGATTCACGTCGCCAGTCAAGACGGGGAGCGTAATTTCTCGGAATGTTCGTTCAACTGCATTATTAAAACTGGTTAGCTGATGCAGTGCGATACTATCTTATCCTCGATCCTCATTTGGGTAAGAACTCAATGATGGATAATGCATGCACCGGTTCCATCGTCCACTATGATACGTTTGACATCGGTATCTTAAATGCGTAAAGTTAATAACGAGGGCATCATTATGAGGAAAAGTCAAATTGTCGGTATCCGACTCGTCGAAGATGATACTTTCTTTGAGTCTGTCGTACCGTTCGTGGGTGACAGACCACTTGAGTTTGTGAGTGGTGGTGAACTTCATGTCGTTAATAGAGGCGTCGTCGTTGCCGCCGATGATCATGTTGATGGTACGAGCTGGCGATGGCGGCTTCAGCGGGCCTTGATGTTCACGTCCTCTGGCGAAGTTGGTCCTCCCCTTATCGCTTAACAGCTCTTTGATGTGCCCTTTCCGTAACATGTTTATGACTTCCTGTTTGAGGGCGATGCAATCTTCTATTTTGTGCCAGCATTCTTGGTGGAACTCATAGAGGGCGTCAGACTTTCTGATGTTCTGATCTCATCTCATCTTTGGTGGCCCCTTCACTTTTGTTCGGAGTTTCTCAAAAGCGTAGACTATTTTTGTAGGCGAAATATAAAAATTGTGAGCAGATAATAAAGGAAGCATACCTCTTTCGTTCCAATGAGTCCCTATCCTTGGTCTGGACGGGCCTTCTTCATAGTAGAGGAAGGGTGCAGCGGCCGCCCTGACATATGGTTGGTGTCATTCCCTGTTAGGTTGGATTTGGCTTCGTTCCCTGTTAGGTGCAGAACCAAATGATCTCTTCTAATACCGTCTCTTCGTTCTTTTTTGGATTTGGCTTAATCGAGGTTAGCCGATGAGTTGGTCCGTTGAGATCGTCCTCGTCTGCTCGGACGTCGGCACAATAAGCATTATGGATTTCATCCAAAGTGGTTGGAGGATACTTCACCAATCTGCTCAACAGTTTTCTAGTTGCTCTTGAATCCTCTCTATTCAGCCCCTTCTGAAAAGCTGTGACTGTCATCCCTTCGAATACGTTTGACAGAGTCATCCTTACTCTGTTGAACGGGGCGAGGAAGTCCCTTAGTCCCTCTCCAAGGACTGGTTAATAGCAAATATGTCATTTACTCTTACCTCGACCTTCTTGGCTCTGGCTACGAACTTATTGGCCATTTCTTCTAAAATTTCAATGGAGCGGGCCGGTAGCTGCGAATACCATGTTAATGCCCCTGCCGTGAGGGTTTTTCCAAACTTCTTCAGCAAAATAGAGGACACTTGTTCCTTGACGAGGTTGTTGCCTTTCACGGCGGTGACGTAGTGAGTCACATGATCTTCAAGATCGATCGTTTCGTCGTATATCCTGAGGTAGGCGGCATTTTGAAGGTCTTTGGTATGGCATGCAGGGCTGCATCATCGCTGTACGCCTACTCTATGAACTTGCCAGCGTCCCTTTTTGGCAGCAACTTAGAAGCGCCCGATATCTTGTCAACTCGTTCCTGGTATTCTTTCATCTGGTCTTGGAGTGCCTTGTTTTCAATTCTCCATTTCTTCCATCCTCTTTAGAATGGCAGCGAGGGCGTTGTCATCTGCACTATCAGTAACATAGTGAGTTATACCTGTCTTTGGAGAGAGGGGTTGGTTGTACTGCTCGTCTATTTGTCGTATCGTGCAGGCCCTTACGGTTTCTATAGTCATGCCTGGAGCGGGTTTGTTGAGGACGCTTGCTAGAGTGTCGGTCAGCCATGCCTCGAGGAGTTTTTTCGCTGCTGGGGTCATCTATTTCTGTTAGGTTTTGTTATGCTGCAGTGCGGGAGTGGTGACCTCTCTCACCTAGGGGACGCGTTGGGCGTTGTGTCCTCATCTACTATTTCGCAGCTTTCGTTGATGATATTCATGATATTGGTTGGGAAGTCACTTGTTATTTTTGTCCTTTCTCCTTGGTTACCTGCCATGTAGGGTTTTGTATACACAAAGAAAGGAGATTTCGGGGTTTTTTTTATGTTAATGACTTATGTTAATTGTAGATCTAGAGGAAACTAAAAATTTAACTAAGAAATCCCCACAGACGGCGCCAAATTGTTTGACCAAAAAAATAGATCTTGGTTCAAATAATTAAATTTATATAAAGGAGGGTTAATCTTAGCTAACAATAATATCCCTAAGATGGAGTTCTTAAAAAAGCAACAAACACTATATAGATATAGTCGGACAGTAGCGGTAACATGCAATAAATATCCCACGAAATCAAAGGCAATAGTGTAGCATTCAATATCAATGAATAGTAATAAATGACATTTAAGTAAATAGAATGAATGAGTCACCCAAGAAAGGATGGAATAAGTGGATGTTCTTTCTGAAAATGATGAATGATAGACAATCCCTTGAATATTTGAGTTATTCTCGGATCTAGTGGAAAAGTATTGACAAGAATCTCAGTGAAAAGGTGTTGTTTGTATCTTAGCAATGAGATCTGATTCTCTTTCTCAAGTCAAAGTATAATTTTTACAAATGAATATTACATGTCCCGTATCATTATGTCTTTTTCTATTTATAGAAAACGTGTTCCTAAAAGAAAAAACCCTAATAGTACAGATGCAAAGAATATTCTACTAGAATATTCTCTCTAATGCCCTATCTTGAAAACTAGCCGTTATAATTCTATCAAGAGTCCTCGACCTCGGCCCTGGTACTTGTTGATTCCTCGACCACGGCCTTTGCTGATAATTAGATTACTCTGACACGCGGTGTCCCAAGAGTGCTTTGCTAACATCGGTTTTGACTTATGATGGATTTTGACTCATACAGTAACAGTCTTGTTTGTTTCGATATTTAGTTAAAAAGTTGTATCCGAAGAAAACTCGACCGTAATAGGAAAATGTTGTTATAGAGGATGACTGTTATTAGAGAGGTCTTACTGTATATAAATGAGATGTAAAGAATTTTTATATTTTCAATGTCTTTTGTCTATAGGTGATCTATAGGTCATGGGTTCGAGCTGTGGAATCAGCCACTGATAATTGCATCAGGGTATGTTATCTATATCATATCCCGTTGGGGTGCGGTCCTTTTCTGAAACCCTGCGTGAATGCGAGGTGCTTTATGCATTGGGCTGCCTTTTAATGTCTTTTAAAAAAGTTATGACAATATTTATTTACTCCATTTTTTTGTTACCAAATAAATTTCGCTATAGACAATTATCTACCATTCAGTTGCTGAAAGCATGGTGACTGCGATACCATTCATCAACAAGGTCCAGAAAATCAAGATGCAATTGCAGGGAAACTCAAAGTTGTAAGCCTTCCTTCTCTTGACACAGTTTCAGCAAATGTACATATCTAAATTCTCTTTGTTGGGAGACTTTAATTTGGTTTAATGAATTCTACATATGGCTATTTGTATACTTATATGAAGTCCAAGTTAGTAGTATGCTTTTATGGCATTAGCTTGGGAACAGACTTATGTTCCAAACCATCTAGTTAATATAGTTAAGATTAAACTCAGATAATTTGAGGCGGAGGGAGTACTTATTTACTCATTTAAGGAATTATGACTTGATTCAGATTTGCTACTCTGTACTTTACCGTTGATATGTGCAGGAAATTATCCCTTTAGATCAGCTTAATTGTTGAGCTTCAAGCCTCTCCAATCCGTTGGCATATCAATCTTAGGGGAAAGTTACATATTTAGCCGCTTGCCTAAAAGTATTTACATTCACTAATCAATATAATAAATTATATATCTGTTGACTATTTTTTTTTGGGTGAGTGGCTATACGGTGTCAATCCTCATTCCTCCGTCCTTCCTTCCTCCTAATTCATGGCGTTCAAATATGGGGAAAATGAGATAGTCCAGTAGCTGAAAGGTCATAAATTTAACTAGAGAGATTCCGTTGGATTCCAATTTTCTCTTGAAAAAGAAAAGATAGGGCCAAGCTATGTGTGTGAATTCTTTATACCAACGAGAGAATTTCAAGAGTGGCTATATCTCGTAAGGATTTAAGTGATTTACCCTGTCAAGTGCCATTACATACAATTGTCTTGCGAGTAACTTTTTATTTTATATAATTTCATTCAAGTAGTATATAAAACTCTTAAAGGGATATATATATATATAAAACGAATGTAATTAATTTTGGCCAAATGTGCAAGTTGTGTAAACTTAAACCCATATCTTAACCACATGTAGTAATGGCATTTCACATTAAGGCCATGGGCTTCAACGTTAGGAGTAATGATCCGTAGAAATGATACCAGTTAGCCACTCTAAAGGGCTGCTATTTAAAAGTTAATCAGTGCGTTTTGAATTTCAGTTATTCAGTTTAATTTTTCGGGATAGACATGTCCTAAAGTTAAGATTTTTAGCTTAAAATTTCATAACGAAATAAGTACTAACTAATCTTTAAATAACATAGCTGAGAATGGCTATATATGCACTTGTCCCTAATCGTAATGATCCTTGGACCTTGTGTGGATTTAAGTGGGCTCATAGCCCATAATATCAGAAAATGAAGAAGGGAGCACGCCAGTAGTGATCCCCTCGTATCTGTACTTTAAGCCTCCATTTGCTTGTCTTTTTTCTTTTTCATACGAAAATTAAACGGTGATACTTCACTTACTCCCATCGTGGTGGTATTTCATCTTTCCTTCTTCCTTGGTATTCAATTTGAATATTTAATTAAGTTCAAATAGTCTCAGTGACATTGTTCGGATTCTTCAAAAATATCTTCCGTGCGTGTTGGATCCTGTAAAAATAGTATATTTTGAAGGATCTGACACGAGTATGGCAACAATATTTTTGGAAAATCCAAGCAACATAAATATTTTTGGAGAATCGAAGCAACATAGCTAATAAGTAATTTTGCAACTCCATCCTCTAATTTCTGGTCAATGCCAATTCTTCACGCATGCTTCAATTAACTCAGGGGAGAAAGAAAGTAGAGAAATTAAACAATTATGAAGGTCGATGTGACGAGTGCAAAGGTTTGAATAGTGTTGAAAAAAAGCGGAGAGTTAGTATTATTTTACCATATGCGTGCAAACATGAAGTGAATCATTTCATACAGTTACCCTATTTTTAGCACTGATTTGATTCTTTCTTTAACTTTAGAGTACACAGAATGGGGCCAAAGTCTACTATCTAATGGAAGTCATTGATAACCCTAAGCACAGATTGTGGTACTTCCTGCAGCTCTCACATGTGCCCCCAACTACCTATTTGAACAATTTAATGCCCTTTCTCAAATTTTGTTTGTTGTTTTTTGTTATGTTGGCTAGGAAAACTATTGTAATATATCTATTTGGAATTATTTTGTGAATTTGTGGGGAACTTTTCTTGCAAGTGACATAAAAGGGCGAACCTAAGATTTGAAGGTCTGCAGATATATTTTTGTGTTCACCAAAAATTATTACTAATATATATCACTTTTTAAAAAAATATATATACATGTATAAATAAAAATTTGATCGAACTTTTCAAATGCTAGTGACACCTATCTTTACGACATAGGTCCATCTAACGTCGCATATAGCAATTGATCTGAGGAAGTGAGACAACTTACTAATTTTCCTCTACCCCTCAACCAAATCCCTAAGTTGTTAAGGCATGCATATGGGCAGACACGTACGTATATAAACATAAAATAGAATGCCCGACTTTCATTATGTTTAATTATGATTTTATTGTTCGTTTTAATTTATGTGGTATTTGATTGGGGAGCTTGTTGGGTCCAAATTAAATTATTTGTATATTTTAAGTAGTTTTTTTGACACAAATATAAAATTTGGGTCAAAGTTATTAGGTTCTATTAAACTTGTACACAACATTATAGCTCCACCGATATTGGCTAGACATAGAGTTTAGGAAAACCTTTAAAAACTTGTGATCTTATATATAAAAGTATGCCAATATGAGTAAAATATAAAGTTTAGAATTAAATTACTTCTAAATTAATAATGAAATAGCGCCAGGTAAAACAAAAGAGATGGCGGTTTTTTCTTATGACGTTAGGCCACAAAAAAATTACCATGAATTTAACCTTTATATACTGATAGTATAAATTTATCAAAAAATAACTACGAGTAGTGAAATTAGTTACCTAAAAAATTTAAAGCAGATAAGCTGCATTTAAATTAAAGTGATAGCATAAAAACTCTTTAAAATATTAGTGGGTACTAAGTTAAATCCAAAATTTATTACATTCAATTCTTTTTTTGTGTCAGCAACAAACAAATAACATTTCACGCAATTCATTCATTTTTTCTCAACAAATAGCAATGCCAAACCCCCTTAAGGAAAAATCTGTTACAAAAACCGGATCATGCACGGCATCAGAGATTGAGTGAAGACATAGGCAAAAAACCAGACTAAAAAAAAAAAAAGTGAATGGTCAGAAATGGCACTTGGGCAAAGCAGTTCATTACTGTAATAAAAGAAGAAGAAATTAAAATAATTTTGATTTTCTTGATGGGAGAGTCTATCAAATAAAGTATTTCTACCTTTATAAAGCAGGAGTAAATGTACACATTAGTCTTCCTAAATCCCGCCTGTAAGAATACAATGTTATTGTTGTTGTGTGTTGAAGATGTTAACGTGCGATGGAGAAGTAGTGACATAACAAAAGAAAAAGTTGTCGTTTTCCATCTGTCTGCATGCATTTATATGTATCTGTTTATGCTCTGCAGCTATAAGGACAAAAATTTATGCTGGAGTTGGGGCTGTCTCTTGTATAATTGGTTTCCTTTTAGCTGACAAGAATGCAGATTAGTGAGTGGGAGAGTAAATGTGGGGGAGAATTAGAGTGTTAAAGTTTCATATCGGTTGAAGAAATGATCGAGTTAAATTAGGCTGAATATTCTTTTTTAATTTTTTTATGGTATCAGAAACCGAGATTCATCCATCGTGTTGTTGTCTTTCTCATTATTGGCCTCTCTTATTATGTTATTCACATTTGAATTTATCGCAAATATTGTTCGTTAGCTAGCTTTTAAGATTGAATTATATTTATTTTTCCTTTTTTTCTTTAGAAATTATATGGAGATAAAGGGTATTTGTCAAGGAGCAATGACTAGTCACATTCCTTCATCCGGGTTATCTATGTCTTAAGGGATCACATGAATGATGAATCCCCTCACTACTCAGTACTGCAAAACCTTAACTTATGCGATCTTATTCTGCGATTTTCTATCTCTTTCATTATTCCATTAATTACTTGATGTATTGACAATTGAACTCATTACTCTCCACTCACTCTATAAATATATAATATACAAGCAGAATTTTATATATAAATATCTTTTATACGTAAGCTTTTAATTTTTTCAGTTATCAATATGAGATTTTCTTTGCACACTCAATAATCGTCCTTTCAGATTAAGTTTCATATGGCTCATTACCACGATTTATGATTCTCTCCCTCGAACTAAGTTTTACATAGCCCACTACTACGATCCACAGATTAATTTTCGAGATTTACTGTGCCACCCATATTGTTAGAGTGCTATGACAACCAAAGCCTGTAACCAACTTTTTCTTGTCTGTGTGCGTCTCTATATCAGTTGTACACCACCACTGTCATTGTTTTATATACTCGTCCAGCTAAACATGGGGTTCAATATAAGTTGTTGGGCTAGACCAACTCACAAGTATTTTAACATGGTGTGATATTGTCCGATTTGAGCCAAGCCCACACGATTTTTCCAAAAATGTCTCACACTATTAAGAGATTCTTACATCTTATATGTAAGCTCCTAATCTTTTTAGATACCTATATGGGACTTTATTCGCGTACCTAACAATATACATATAGATATAAGCGGATCCAGGATTTAAATTTTATAAAATCATATATTTAAAGTTTACAGCATTAAACTCATTATATTTTTCATAGCACGGTAAATGGTTCAACTCAGTAACTATAGATCATAGATTCCATCTCTGTTTTCCCATTCTGTAGATGTAATCTGTTACATTTGTGGAGAAGTAAGTAAAGTCAAATAAATCTAGCGGATGATTAAAAGTAGACAAACTACGAAGACTTGGAATCTTTTTTTTTTTTTTAAAAGAATAAAGAGATAGAGAGTGAACTTGTATCCACAAGGCAGATTAAAGTTTTTACGGTCCCCCTCTCTCGGATTACTTTACCGTGCGATGAAAGCAATGACAATCCATCAAAGAGAAAATTTTGATTCTTCCCGTTTACAGTGCACTGTTTATTATAGTTATTTCCTCGGTTCATTTTTGCTTCTCACTTTTCGCTTTTTAAAGTCAATTTGACTAATTTTTAAAGTTAAATTGTATTAAATTTTTTTAATATTTTAAAGTTAAAATTTAGATATTCAAAAACTATATAAAAAATACTATAATTTATAATTTTTCTCATGTCAATATGGTAAAAAAATACATATTAAAACGTTGGTCAAAGTTTATGTCGTTTAACTCTCAAAAAGCGAAACATGATAAGTAAAAATAATCAGAGGGAGACTGGGGCATAAAATGTAAAAAAGAATATAGGAATAAACCTACTGGAACACAAAGGAATGGAGATTGCACCCAAAAAAAAAAAATGGAGATGAAAAGAATTTGAGTCTTTTTGAAGTCAAACTGAAATATTCAGAGATTACTTTACTTGAATTATTAGGTGGTGAATTTAGCTAAAGAAGTTAAACTAGAAGTTCATAGTTAAACTGCAAGTTAAGTTTTAACTTTATTTTCAACAAACAACCATTAAAATTTAAGAGAACTGAAGATAGTGAAAATGCATATTGCACGTAATTGTGAGTTTGACTAATATATATAGTACACCATATTTATTTTGTAAAAAGGTACGCACGGTGAAATTCATACTCGAAGATTAATAAAGGCGCCGTTTGGCGTCAGTAATATTTCAGTATTCGCAAATACTGAAGTTGAGGAACTTTGATATTTAAAATAGAGTATTTCCAGCAAAATAACGACTTTATTTCGAAATATAAATAAAAAATAATTTAACTTTAAATATCTCATTTTATATTTAACGAAATAATTTAAAACACGCAATTTTTTATTTAATTAACTTATTTTAGTCCACAAATTTTAAAAATATTTCTCCTTTTTAAAAGTGTCAAGACGAATACACCACATAAAATATAACGCATAACTTTTTATTTTTTTTCGATTTTAACTTCTAGTAATTTACTTTTTCACCTGGCGTGAAATACTGTTTAAAGCCTACTAAAGAAGTTGACACTCATATTCCTAAATCCTAATCCCACTATTTTATCCGAGGCAACAGGAGTATATATTTATAGACACAGATTATTGAATTAGCTACTGAATTTAGCTAAAGGAGTAGCTAAATCCCATGGAGTTCGAAACTCAAGAAGATCAGAAAGAAATTAAAGCATCACCAAATTATAGCTCAGTACTCGAAATCTCCAACTCAACTAGGCTCAAAATGCCGAGTAATTCCGACGAACTGATACTCGACGCGCCGCTGCAAATGAGGAAACCCACGTACAAAGAGTGTCTCAAGAACCACGCCGTCGGTATCGGCGGCCACGCCGTAGACGGCTGCGGCGAGTTCATGCCTGCCGGAGAATATGGTACACTCGACGCCCTCAGATGCGCCGCCTGCAACTGCCACCGTAATTTCCACCGGAAAGAGAGGCAACCCCACCACCTACCCTACTATAGAACCCCACCGTGTGCGTACGTTCAACATGTCTTGCCACCGCAAAGACCTTTAAGCCTGCCGTCAACTTCTGGAGGTGGTGGTGGTAATGTGTTTTTATTTGTTATAATTAATTAAAGTAGTTCTGGGGTTTCAAAATTAGTGGGTCATAATTTAGAGTTTAGTTTTTATATATTAATGGAGTAAAAAATATGTTGTACAATCAGCTTATAATGTAATTACATGTAAATTCCTAAGTTAAACATAACTAATATTCCGATAAAAATAAAAATTAATGTGTTATGATAAGTAGATTGGACATTGTTAGTGTGGAAAAAAAATTGCACTATCAAATACTTTATCCGTCTTAAACTATCTGTTGTATTTTTGTTTTACATGTTCCTTCAAAAAATAATAATTAGGAGATATTTTTGACTATTTTATCCTTATTTATATCTTATTGATATTTGAAAATCATAATATTACCTCATAATTGAGGTGTTTGGAGTCTTCAAGAACATTTACTACTAAGGTAAAATAGAAAAAAATAATTAAATTTTTCTTGAACTTCGACAATGGTAAATAATTTGAGATAGTTATTTTAAAAATCATGACAGATAATTTGAGACAGAAGGATTATATGTAAGTTAAATCTTAAAATTAATATGTATGCAGACTATTTTAAAGCTTTCTACAGTAATAAATTTAGAACGACTTTTAAAGATACAATAATCCTTCCCAAAATTACTACAAGTCGCTCTAAAATTACTACTCAACGTACGTAATCTGTTTAAAATTAGTACTTATCTGATTTCTACTTTTTCCACTCTCAAAACCAACAGGTGGTGGATATAGGGAGGATCAAGAAGAGTTGTGTAACCCTAATAACAGTGTGACAAAGAAGAGGTTTAGGACGAGATTCAACCAAGAACAAAAGGAGAAAATGCTGGAACTGGCGGAGAAATTAGGGTGGCGAATTCAGAGACAAGATGAAGGAGTTGTGCAGCAGTTGTGTAATGAGATTGGTATCAAAAGGCATGTTTTCAAAGTTTGGATGCATAATAACAAACTTACACTTGGTAAGAAAACCCTAATACAAAGTACAAACCCTTAATCAGTCCCAGCTCAAGAAAGAAGCTGAAAAACAAGAAGATAACACACCCAAAAAAAAACATTTTTAAGGTACTTTCATTATATATATATAGTTACTAGTATGTTCAATTAATGAGTTTTTTTTTAATATCTAAAAGAACAACTATCGGAAACAGCCTCTCTACTTGCACAAGATTGGGGTAAGGTCTGTTGTTATGTCTTTGTTGCTAGAACACGTAAAAAGAGTATGTCACAAGAGGAAGACGAAATTTATTTGAGATGCTGGTTGAGAGTGTTTTCTCCTTTCTGAGAAGTACTTAGTAATTTTTTGGCCAAAGCTTTGGTCTTTTCTTTTTAATTTCACTTGTTTTCTTGGAAATATATATCAATATATGTTTAGGTGGGAATGTTGAATGCCCATTATATATCTAAGTTTGTCCTGACTATGAGTTTATGAATGGATTAAAGGGTATTCGATACATTTATTCTGAGTTTTATATTTTAAAGAGATGACTTGTTGCAAGCTGCTTATAAGATTCTTGATCTAACTTCTGTTTGGAAAGTTTGCTTGTTCTGACAATTAAGGAAGTATATGATAGTTAAATTTATGTGAAGCCTAATTAGTGAAAAGAGTTATGTTAACCTGTCATTTGTGTGATCATAAGTAACCAGCTCTTTGTTCTGAATCCTCCAAATTTTGAGCTAATCTTCATGTCCTTTATCCTCTTCAAGAAGATGGTACTTTCAGCTTTAAATTGTCATGCCATTATAAGCAGGATACTCCTTTCGGACTTCGGTTCTAAATATTTATCATTTTGTCAAACTGAAATTCATTAATTATTAAATTTACCTTCAATTCATGAATTAGTGTATACAAATAAAAGATCATTTTTTGACAAATACTCTTATACTCCTAATTAATAAGGTTAATAACATATGTCTTTGAGAAGGGAAACTTTTGAGCAATAATAAATTTGTCTCTGTCTGATCTATTGGTCGTGAGTTCGAACTGTAGAATCAGCCACTAATAATGTTTGCTTTAGGATGTGTTGTCTACGTTACACTGTCTTAGGATGCAATTATTCTTCGGACCCTGTATAAATACGATATGTTTTGTGCATCGAACTATTTTTATTTTTTATTTTTAAAACATATGTCTTTGTCGAAAGATGTAGTCAGAAAATATGGTGCGGCTCGATTCCAATTCATAGATGTTTCCTGAATTGCATTTATCATCTTCCAGTCACGACAGTGAATACACGTTTCCATTTTTTTAGTGCGGAAATATTTTTTTTTTTAATATTTTGTAAAATCAGACACAAAAGAACTAAATATGTTTAATTATAGAGGGCTGTGAAGTGTACCTAGGGAAAGGAAGAGCTGATAATAATACTATTAATTCATATTTTACGGAAATATTGTTGTCTTGACCTCAAATTAATTTATGCCTTTTAGAGTACTACAATATTTCTTGGGAAGGAAAATGTCGATACTGCAACAATAACTGCGAGGAAATTCCATTTCTCTTGGTGAATTCCACATACATTTCAGAAAGTTGATTGATAGATCCAAAGCTTGATCAGAAATTCCATTTCTCTTTTTCTTCTTTTTGAACATCATCGTCTTCTTCTTATTCCCCAATTTTACTTTTGAATGTTCCAAATGGAACATGTGGGGACTACAGCAACACAATAGTCTCATGCATTATAATATTCCTACATGTTTGTTTTTCTTGTACTCCTTTGTAGGTGCATTTTTGTTGTGGCTATCTGCGTTTCACGAGTCACCACATAAATAAGGAATATCTCCGCCACCAAATAAATAATATGGAGTAATACTAGTAATAATAAGCAAAGAAAAAGAATCAAGCATTTAAGAGAAGTTTTATCAGATGGAACGTTATGTTAGTATCAAAATGCTTACCATCATGTCAAAAATTATAGCTGATGACAATGACATAACTTTATATCTTAATTAAATTTGTCAAGCAAGCGTCATGTTCGATCATGACTCCAACTTAGGTTTCCGGTCCGACGCAAAAGCGGATCTAGAATTTTAAAATAATGGGTACACTATTGTGAAGAGGCGAATCTAAAATTTAGAGTTGACAGCTTTAGATTTAGTCTCTTACCCTAAATCAACTACACTTTTAAAATTAAAGATTCAAAATTATAATCTTTTTGAAATTTTACTGATTTTGAATATATATATCTATACTATGTGTCAAAAACAAGACTGTTTGAAGTGGGATTTGAAGAGTCAATTACATTTGTAGAGATAAACTCAATAATTACTGCACCATAGGAGTTCTTGAGCTTGGGTACACGCACATATATTTTGATAAATTTGAAGAAATATAAACATAATATGTGATTTAGAGAGAAAAGCACAAATTCACGCGAAATTTACATTATAAGACCTGGATACGCCCCTATATCACCTGGGCCTTATCATAGGCTCTCTACCAAAATTTTTTTTCATTACTAGGCTCAATCCGCAACTTCTAATTAAGAGAAAATAGATTATATCCATTCTACCGTAATTTTTGACGGTAAAAATTAGTTATTATCAAATGCCATGACACTCAACGTACAAATTCAACCTCAGAACCAATTATTGTTGCTAGTAGGAGAAATAGTAGTTTTGATGTGCCAATTCATGTTTTACTATGCTTCTTTGTTGTTGTAATAATATCACTTTTTTTATTGCGATGTTACCAA
Organism: Nicotiana obtusifolia; assembly: GCA_002018475.1. Taxonomy (NCBI): domain Eukaryota; kingdom Viridiplantae; phylum Streptophyta; class Magnoliopsida; order Solanales; family Solanaceae; genus Nicotiana; species Nicotiana obtusifolia. The sequence goes on along the minus strand of MCJB01039198.1, from coordinate 8,175 downwards.
CTTACCATAGGAATAAAGCTTCCCAACACACTACTTTTTTGAAAGAAAAAATCTCATTTCTTTCTTTGAGTAGGATACTTATAAATGCTTAAAGAACACAAAATCGATGTACTTGCTGTTCTCCTATAATAGGTAATCAATCATGTTTTAGAAACTTGTGGTATAAATAATAAAGCTTATCGACCTTAGGCTTTTCCAAAGTTGGATATTTGACTTTTATTCCACTTAATTTTGGTTGGAACTTTGTTTATTTGATCCGCAAACTTTGGAAGTTGAAATCATTACAAATTGAACATATTGCTCTACTAAGTTAATGGCGTGGTTTTTGAAAAAGAAATTCAAATTTCGTTTTTTTTTAGGTTCTTCGTAAAACTTTTTCAACCAAAATAATTACAGCAAATGTGATTGCACCCACTTTTTCCAATTCGAGATACATACATATGTAAAATTTCGAAGTAATGGATGTTATAGTGCTACACTGCTACTCTAAAGTTAATTATTTCAAACTCTAAATCTATTTTTGTCTTTGGATTGCTTCTTTTTTACATTGGTCTTCTCTTTTTTTTCACCTTAATTTTGGTTATTACGTAATTTCTTTTTTACTTTTCAGACAAAGGGAATTTCTAGTACTGTTTATTGTGTATCTTTAAACTGCATAGTGTAGGCTTAGTATAAATTTAAATAAAAAATTATTATCAGTTATGATCAATCCAATTTATTTGGGATCGAAGGTAATAGTTGTTGTTGTCGACTAGTGTACGTGTCGAGATTCCAACCTACAAACCCCTTATAGGGTGTACCTTTAATCTTGAGAGTATAACTTTATCTTTGGGTCATAGGTCAAATTCTACTTCCTACACATGTTATGCCAGTACTACGAGTAAAAAGGGCAGGAGACGCAAGATATAGGAAAGAGTCAGTATTTCAAGGGCGTGATAGAAATAATTTACTCTAATATAAATATTAATAGTTGTTTTTACGGTTCAAACCTATAGGTCATATGTAGAGGTGTCAAATGGACGGTTTGTGCTGATTTTGGGAGGTCAAAATAAGTTGAATCAATAAATTGATCCGCCCAAAAGTAATTTGGATTGAGATGAGGTGGGTCAAGTTGGGCTAAAATTTGGGTCATAACCCAACCCGCCCAACTCTTACCGAGCTTTAACTAATGTGTACTATTTTTTATGAATTATTTAATAATCAAATAAGACTTTTTTCTTTTATTATGATCATATATAACATATCAAAAAAAAAAGTGAGATATTTAAGCAAAGTTATCTTTAGGGCGAAGTATAGCAATAGCTACTTTTAAGCCAGCTATTTTAAATATATTCACAATTTACAATGAATTTCAAGATTAGTCAATTCACCCAATCTTCAGGACTAAGTATCCTGAATTTGGAAATTCAGGACTTAGTGTCCTGAATTTTTGAGCTGTTAATTTGAAATTCAGGATAAAGTGTCCTGAATTTTTGAACTACTAATTTAAAATTCAGGACATAAGATTCGAACTTGTGGCCACATTAGGACACGATGTCCTGAAGTTTGAGTTTAGAGGTTTAAACTCAAGGACGCCATGTCATGAAGTTTGAGATAAATTGACTAATCTTTAAATACTTTGTAAACTATAGATATATTTTAAATAGCATACTTAAAAATGGCTACCTAGTGGCATTTCCATTTATCTTTAAGATCTCCATTGGCCCATCAGCTCCAGCCTATGCTAACTTGTTCGGTTGCAAATACCAGCCAACCCCAATTCGTTTCACATGGTTTTCTTTCAGATTTTACTACATCCTGTGGCCCTTTGGAGGGAGATTTGCATAAATAGAATGATTTAAGGTCACATTTTATATTTTGTCACCATTAAAGGAGGTTTTGCAAAAATAGCCATTTCGGAGTATTATGTTTCTTTACTTACAAGTAAGATGTGCAGAATTCCTTCCTTGAGGACAAGGAAGCTGTTAGAGAGGGAGAACTGATACAATTTTAAGCTACAGGTTAAAATTAAAAGCAAGAGTTTATTTTAATTTATATAGTCTAAATCAAATATATACATTTTATATTATATTCGTGTATCCCTTCTTTAGTCAATTGAACTAAATATCTATCAATAAAAACATATTAATTAAATACTTCCGCTATTATTTAATTCCCATATTATAATTACGTAGCAACTGATTATCAAACCAACCAACCCCTTAAAGTATTACATTTCCTTTTCTTTACGGTCATTCCGCGTTCACGCAGGATCCGAAAAAGAATCCCACCCTCAAGGGGTATTGACGTAAACACCCTACCATCACTATTGGTGATTTCACGGCCCGAATCCTTAACTATTTTATAGTTTAGTCTTTCTTTTAAATGTAAGGTTATAGTACATATTTAGAGATTAGGCCTAATAGATGTCGTTGTAGTTACTCTTTAAATCCTCTGTTGTGTATGATAAAAATTAAATAAAAAACAAAAATCCTCGGCCAATTCTGTTACGTGAGGTACCGTACGGTTGTCAGTCCAGTCCTTGGCCACTACCAAAAGGGAACACTGAGCAGCTGATATATATATAAATGTCCATTTTATGTAATTGTTTTATCTAAAGGCAATGAAAGAATTTACTCTTCTAATTTAGTTCGTCTTTTACAAAATTTCAGTTCCTTCTTCTTACTATTTCAATGGAGGTCGCTGAACGATTAGTTCCTCAGCAATATAACAGTGATAAAGAGGAATCTACTGAAGTGACTTTTATTAGGTCAAGGAAGTCAACTAAAATAGCTATGGAGAAGTTAAGGGGAATTAATCAGCGATGGCTGAATAGGATGAAGAAGACAAAATTAGAGGTAGAAAAAGAAGGGGTAAAAATGAGAAAATTGGGAGAAAAAAAAAGTGTAAAAGCCAGAAGCTTGAGGGAGTAGAAATAGTAGAAGCAGGATCAGAGTCTGGAAGATATTCTATGCTGAAATCAAATATCAGAAACAGAAAGAGGAAGGATGAAAATGTACAAATATCTTAACCTTCTTAATACTACTACTATATTCGAAATATGATCATTTAATTTATGAATTTAAGTTATATATGAATACTTTTCCACGACATTACTTGCTATTTATTCTAGGTTACAAATCCATGCTTATTAAGTAGAGCTACCTTTAATTTCATGTAGGTGACCCAATAGTACATATTATTTTACACAGGCAGTGCTTAGAACTAGATTACGCTGTTATGTTTAATGGTATGATCATTTAATTTATTATTCCTCCATGTATGAGTATTAACAGGGGCAGAGCTATGTAGAGCCAAGGGGGTCCAATTGTATCCTGTGCAAATAGAGTAAAAATGATTTTTTCTGGCTATATATAATTAAACCGTTGAATCTCCTAAGACTTTAGCATACTGGAATATGGGGTTCAAAATTTGCTTTTGGTGTCACAGGTTCAAGTCCCAAGTGTGACATTCTAGTAATTTTTTAAAATCCCCTTGCATAAATTTCCGTCTCTGCCACTTAGTACTAATGGTGTATTGTCTTCGTTTTGCATTCAAAAACATGGGCAGGGGAATTAGATTGAATCAAATATGTGTCATCAGTGCCAGAGGAATGACAAAGGGAGGGTTGTTCGTTGCACCAACTGTAGAACAAAGCGCTATTGTGTTCCTTGCATGACCAGATGGTACCCAAAAACCCTGTATCCTCACTACGTTTTTAAGTGTCTTACTTTCCTTTTTGGTCTGTTTTGGCAAGACTGTCACATTTCTATATTTAGTTAGTTATTAGTGCCCTTAATGACACTCGAATATCATATGCTTAAGACCACAAGAAAAGGGTATTTTTGGTATATTATACACACCTTTATTCTAAGAGCACAAGATTTAAAAGTGTTCTGAACATTACTTAAACCTCATGCCTAGTCAAACTAAGAGACATTAAATCAAATGGAATATATTATTGGCTTTCGTTTACATGAGTAATCTTACTGAGATTTTAAATGTAAGTTAGACTTGCGAAGAGCACTCTGCACCTTGTGGCTTATTTGAGCAATTTTGTCTCTTGATGAGATATTGCAATTTTCACAATTGATAAGATGCTAAGCATGAAGAGCATTTTAACAACTTGAAGCTTCATATTGTCATATTCAACACCAATTCTCAATCGTGTAGTTCTCTTTTTGTGTTTCTCATGACTGCCTTTTCCCTTTATGATTAATAATAGGCACCATGGGATGCCTGAGGAGGCTTTTGCCGAGTCTTTTCCTGTTTGTCGTCAAATCTGTAATTGCAAAGCATGCTTACGCCTAGACGGGCCTATAAGGGTTGGTTTTTTTTGTTGTTTCCACTTTTATTAAGTTACAAGTTAACAGTACATGCTGCACGCTTATCCGTGAGTTTTGTTGCAGGCTTTGAAGAACTTACGATTTGAGATCAGTGAAGAAGAAAATGTTCAGTATTCAAAATTTATCTTGCAAAAACTTTTGCCTCTTTTGAGAAGAATCATTGGAGAGCAAGTGATGGAGATGGAGATTGAAGCTAAGATTCAAGGTTCTATAATCTTGTTCAAAGATCAGATGCCATAACATATATTTTTCATTCGTTATGCAGTATGCTTCTCATTTGGGAAACCTTAGTACACATTTTAGATTTTGCTAGGTGATATATAATGGCGCAGCTAGTAAAGATAACAAAATAGTCATATCTCTTCCATTTATTTGCACAGGGTTGAGTTTAAAAGGATTTGAAATGCTAAATAGAGGATGTTTAACATACTTGCTGTTTCCTAGATAAGGAAGATAAGTTCCATGTACTGGCAGAGAGATACCAACTTCTTCCAAGAAAAACCAAAGGCATCATGCATCTTCATCTGTTTCCTATTGTAGCTAGAATTTCCCGTGTTTACTTGGGCAGGATTACGAGTGTCAAATTTAAAGCTGCCGAAGGATAAGTGTCATAGGAATGAGCGAGTGTATTGGTAAATATGAAGAACCTCTTTTTTCCATATCAATTCTCTTGGCATGATTTCCAAATAAACTGAATTGAGCAATGTTTGTGCAGCGACAACTGCAAAACATCCATTGTTGATTTTCACAGAAATTTTTCCAACTGTTCGTATGATCTTTGCCTTACTTGTTGCCGAGAGCTTAAAGATGGTCATCTTAAGGGAGGTGAAGAAGTCATCATCGAATTCACAGACAAAGGGGATGCTTATTTGCATGGTGATATGACAGCTATAAATAGAACTTCAAGAAGGAGTAGATTTTCCCAGAATAAGAAGGTTGAAAATGATCCCATGGGAGATGCTAAGTTTGCATATGAAATGGAGCCTAGGGATAATGGAGGGCTTCCGCCAGAGAATTCTGGTGGTCATGCTGGTGAATGGAAATCCAATGTAGATGGCAGCATCCCTTGTCCACCAGAGAATTTTGGTGGCTGTGGTAAGGGAATTTTAGAGCTAAAGTGCCTGCTGTCAAATTCAAAGTATCCGGTCTCTGAGTTGTTGGCAAAGGCTGAATATATTGCCACAAGATGTGAATTGGAACACATGCCCGAAGTACCTCAGGGTCATGCTTATGTATAAAATTAGTTGATGAAACTGATATGCAGAAAAGTAAATTACGCAAAGCAGCATCTCGTGAAGATTCAGATGACAATTATTTATTCTGTCCAGCAGCTAAAGATCTTCAGAAGGAGGATCTGAAGCATTTCCAGTGTCATTGGCTGAAAGGTGAGCCTGTGATCGTCAGTAATGTGCTTGAGACTGCGTCAGGGTTAAGCTGGGAGCCCATGGTTATGTGGCGAGCGTGTCGCCAGATGAAGAACTTAAAACATCCCCTTCTTTTAGATGTCAGCACCATCAACTCCTTGGATTGGTGTGAGGTCAGTTTAATACTTCACAATGATACATGAAGCAAAATTATGTACCCTTTTTGGGCGGGGAGGGGGAGGAGGGTTATTTACGTGAGTCTTGGTAATATCTATTTACCGTCTCAGTTTACTTCGTGAGGCATCAATTTATAGTTTTCCTTGCTCTAAATTTAGCTAGACAATGAAATATCTTAGTAAAATTGTTTTACTCTAGTTGCATGACTATTTTGAAGAATCTCTCCGTCCCTTTTGCGTCATCTGTGGTTCTGTGGATGCCAATATAACTGGGTTGCAAACTGAAATACAAATCAATATATAGAATAGATCAAAATCTAATGCTTGATACAAAGTTCAATGCTATGATTGTAACATCAATGCTAGGGGTTTATATCATTTGGTGATACTAATTTAGGGTGGAATTTTCAAGCATCCATTTTGGATGTGCATCCTCTGTGCTTCCTTTTATGATAGATTATTCTTTTTTGCTTTTTGTGCTTTTTTTTTTACTCATGAAACCCCTTTTTGTGTGAACCAATTATTGTAACAAACTTCTGGACAATGCATTGGAGTTGAGAGCTGGGAACGTTTGGTTATGTGGCGTGTTTGTCAATAAACAAAGAAGGTTTATCCAGTCATCTATTCTAGAACAGTGAGCCACAAGCTAACATTGTTGCACCTTATGCTATGCCTGATTATCCTAATAACCGCATGACTATGCAAGTTTACTTATTTCTCCATTCTGGTATGGATTTATCCATAGTTTTGTAGTTCAAAGTCTTCGTAAAACACAATCGTGACCCTATTATAGCTTAAAATTTTCAACTTCGTTTGACCAGAAGTCATGCTTGGGATCTTATTGAGTAGTTTTATAAGTGATCTCTTTTTGCTCTTTGGCAAGTGGTATTTGATCTAGTTCCAGAACTTGATCTCATTGTTGTATTTGTCAGCTGTGTGTCTTGTTCATTACATTATGCGAGAGTGAAGTGGCCAAATCAACAAATTGTTGCAAAATGGATTGAAAGTATTTTAATACTTTCATCCCAAAAGAAAAATGCTTATCCAAAACTTGAACTATCTGCAACTGCATTTACAAGTAACCTCATTGTACGTTCTAGTTACTTCTCTGGATGAGTTTGAGGGTTAAAGGAACACGTCAACAAGAGGCTTACTTATTGCACAGATTAATGGTGTTCAGTGTAATTAACCCTTAATGTTATAAATAGGATTGGGTGAAAGCCTTGAAGACCAGGGTTCAAATTCCAGTAGAGACAAAAACACTAGGTGATTTCTTCCCATGTGCCTAAGCTGTGAGAAAGCACGGGAAAAAGAGAATATATTATTGATATTCTTATTCAATACAAGAAGCCCTTATTTATAACTATATTTTACAAAGCATATACTACTCTACTACCGATGTGGGACAAGACTAATATATATATATATACATACTCTATTATATACATATCTACAAAACTAACACTCCCCCTCAAGCCGGTGCATATAAATCGTATGTACCGAGCTTGTTACATATATAACCAATACGAGTACCAGTTAGGGACTTGGTGAAAATATCTGCAAGCTGATCATTCGACCTCACAAACTTTGTAGTAATCTCTCCTAAGAGTATCTTTTCTCTGATGAAGTGACAATCAATCTCAATGTGTTTAGTCCTCTCATGGAACACAGGATTTGATGCAATATGAAGGGCAGCTTGATTATTGCACACAAGTTCCATTTTACTGATTTCACCAAATTTCAACTCCTTGAGTAATTGTTTGGTCCATATTAGCTCACATGTTGCCATAGCCATCGCTCGATATTCTGCTTCTGCACTAGAGCGAGCAACTACATTCTGTTTCTTACTCTTCCAAGACACCAAATTTCCTCCTACTAACACACAATATCCAGACATAGATCGTCTATCAGAAGGTGATCCTGCCCAATCGGCATCTGAGTATCCAACAATCTGCTCATGACCTCGATCTTCAAACAGTAATCCTTTGCCTGGAGCCGACTTTATATACCGAATAATGCGTATAACTGCATCCCAATGACTATCACACGGAGAATTCATAAACTGACTTACAACACTCACAGGGTAAGAGATGTCAGGTCTAGTCACTGTGAGGTAATTCAATTTACCAACTAACCGCCTATAGCTTGCAGGATCACTAAGCGGCTCCCCCTGTCCTGGCAGTAGTTTAGAATTCGGATCCATCGGAGTGTCAACAGGTCTGCAACCTATCATCCCTGTCTCCTCAAGAATGTCTAAAGCATATTTTCGTTGAGAAATAGCAATGCCTGAGCTAGACTGGGCAACCTCAA
>MCJB01039187.1:17867-66242 GCA_002018475.1 Nicotiana obtusifolia | reverse complement strand
CCTCCCGTCCTCCCCGTTATCATTCCTCCGGTCCTAGACAATGACACCTTTCTCCATACCGTCTTCGTGATGAAACTTCATCGGACGATGACACTAATGATGTACAAAATAATCCTTAAATTGTAATAACAATTAACTTATTTTGGTTAGCTTAATGTATAAGTTCTATTGAACTTTATAGTTTGTTACTTTTAATGTTGTTGTTGTTGTTGTTGTTTGTTGTAGTAGTTGTTGTTGTTGTTGTTGTTGTTGTTGTTGTTGTTGTTGTTTATGGCATAAAATGCCATAAACGAATTTGGTTTGTTGTTGTTGTTGTTGTCGTCGTCGTCGTCGTCGTTGTTGTTGTCCGTTATGGCATAAAATGCCTGTTTAGGATTTTGGTAAGCTGGCAGGTGGTGTAGCTGCCAAAACAGGCAGTTTCTGAAAAAAATGAACCAAGAAAAGCGACCAATGTTGGTCTCTAGTCGGTCGCTTTTCACTGAAAAAAATAATTTTCTGGGAAATAGCGACCAAAGTTGGTCGCTATTTAACCCAGATTTTTAAACTCTACAAATATAGAGACCAATGTTGGTCGCTTATCATAAAAAAAGAAACTATTCTTCAAGATAGCGACCAAGGTTGGTCGCTATTTAACCCGGATTTTTAAACTCTGCAAATATAGCGACCAACGTTGGTCGCTTATCATAAAAAAAAAATTTGTTCTTCAAGATAGCGACCAAGGTTGGTCGCTTAATTAAAAAAAAATGTCATAAAATTAATTATATAGCGACCAAAGTTGGCCGCCATTTTTCAGATTATAATAAATAAAAAAAACCTTCATTTATATGTAGAGACCAACTTTGGTCACCAATTTAGCGACCAAAGTTGGTCTCTATTTGCTCTACCCGGAATATTTGGTCCTTTTACCTTAGAGACCAAAGTTGGTCGCTAATTGGTGACCAAATTTGGTCCCTAAGGTAAAGGGACCAGCTTAATATGGACCAGGCCTGTTTGGTCGCTTTTGGTCAAAAAGAGACCAACTTTAGTCGCTTTTTGTGGTCGCTTTTTTCCGGATTTCTAGTAGTGATTATACAATGCGTAGTTTAAAATAAATATAAGGGTTTTTTGACATTTGATTGTTTAATCTATGTATTACTAATATATGTATCAGTTATTCCATTTTCTACTTTGCATAAATAATACTTAAATTTATTGTATAACTTATCCATGTATTATTTATATCCCCAATGGGAAAAGGAACCAAACATAACATTACTTTTGTACAAAGTAACTAAGGATTACGAAACATGAACCAGCTACGGAACGACCCCTTTGTGGTTTATTTTTCCTTTATGCTGTGGTACGTTTCATATGCTAACATCACAAAAATAGCCACTTTATCATCCACATTTTTATTCGCAATAGTTTAGAACTCCTTACGAGTTTCCTTGGAAAAAAACTCTATGATGTAACTCCTGCGACAGAAAAAGATCATCATTTTGATCCATCGCTATTATATGATGTAACTCCAGCGACAGAAAAAAAAGAGGAAGAAAAGAATCAAATTTTGATCATAACAGAATGAATAGATTGAGTTGTCAACAAAAAGGAGAAGATTCCATTAACAGTACGAAAAAGATTGATATTTTGTGTCCGAGTGCTAATCAAATTAAACTTATGGACTCTTGTATCATAGGATTTCAGTCTTTGCTACAAATGAACATAGATAGACAAGGGAAAGTCTTTTTGCATGAACAAAAGGAAGAGTGAATCACCAGTTTCTTCTGAATGGTCATATCATTTCAAGGTTAACAAGTTAGCAATAATGTACAAAAAGAACCTTAAGTACACATAGTATCAATATCCTTGATAGTTACTTGGAAATAAGATCAGCAATTAATTTCCTCACAGATGGAAGATAACGAAATTTAGGAGGCATTTGGTCGGTGCAATATTGTGATGAAGAAAATTGAAATGCACTAACCATCCAAGTGCATGTAGCTTGACAAATCAAATTCTCCACTAGGAATAACATATGTAGTGTCATTAATTAGATAACCGAAGATTCTCAAGCTTATCAAACTTGTTCTTGTTGATTAGTACGTCTATGGTTTCACTAAAGGTACTTGAAATTGCCAATCTTCTTACATTGGAACCAACTTTGCATAACCATTTGGGGTTCCAGCAGCATACATCCAATGTCTCCAAAGTTTGGATGTTTGGGAGATTGACTCAACGGAATAGTGCTTGGTTATGATATTAGATTCTTCAAAACCCCAATATCCAACACAAATACACAAGATCGAATGAACAAAGACATGGCACCAAAACCAATTTGGAGATGTCTAAGTTGTTTTATTTTCCAAATGCTAGTTGGGAGTCTGATGAAAATCGCAACCTCGTACATCTAAGGTTAGTAAGTTTCTCAAATTGCTTGTACTTGGAGAAAAGCAAGTGTCTGAGAATCCTCTCAATCTAAGGTAACTCAAGTGGATTAATTTCCCAATCGGACCTATAACTGACCATCCATTAATATTGTCAGGGGATGTCAAGATTCTAAGTTGAGGACTCTCAAGAATCCTACATTTAGGAAAATATCTTTATCCTTCTGATTTTCTGGAACTCTAATGGGTTCAAAACTAACAAGTGCGGTGACAAGAAAGGTACCTTGACGCACAGCAAGTCGACGAGCTCCCTCAACACAACCACTGGGGCTAGTAGTGCCTACTATGTTATTAAGAAGCTGACACCCTTTGCTCAACCAAATCATTTAGGTAGAACTCCCCCACTTCCTCAATCTCACATTCTTCTCTTTGGCTTATGAATTTCTCAGCTGCCCGTCCACATGTTAATCCTATGTCGAATACAGGACTTTCATAGTCCTACCGGGAAAGTGCAAAATAGAGGAAGCAAGGTTTTAAGGAAATGGGCAAGTCTTTATAGCTCAAAACCAAGATCTTGGAGCAATTGTCTAAGTCCTGCTCATGATCTTGACACGTTCTTTAGCGCCCTATTCCAGTCATGTTCACTTCTTTCTTCAAATTAAGGCAAAACCTCCGAATTTATAGCCAACTAGTTAGAGTTTCAACATTTGCAAAGACACATGTTCGTGAAGAAGGTGTCTATTTGGCAGAAATGTTCAAATTTCTGTTAAGTACTACTCATTAGAAGTTACATATCTCCTTGACTGAAATTGAATTGACTTAATTTTATTACTCAAATGAAGTAACAAATAAGCTTTGGACTTCGAAGAATAATATTCCTTGTTAAGTCATTAATTATAGATGGAATATTTTGAAACCTGCAAACAGAGCCAAGGTGACAAATAGTACTCTTATCTATCATAGCGCCACAGAAGAGAATAGTGTAATGGAGCCCAAGAATACTGACCTTAATAAACTGGAAGCGCTTTCAAATTTTGATTGCAAAATTACCAAGACATACTACATTGGACTTGAGAAGACATGCAGTTACACATGCTATTTAATACAGCAAACTTCTTTTTTTGCCACGGGTGGTGTCCGATCTGAACCTCCCATATACGTAGAGTAAAACAGAAAGTTATTCAATTTAAACTAATACTAAGACTAACAGCCACAACATAAACCCGAACCCCAAAACCCTGACTGTGCTAGACCCCGATACTTCAACCCTCACATCATCCACAACAGGTCCACAAAGAGAGCTCATATCATCACTTCTTGTGTTGTAATAGATACTATAGAACGCGACACGTGTCCTGTCCGCCTTAGCTGTGAAATTCAGATTAGCAATCTGAAACGAAGAATTGGAATTGGGAGTGTAATGGATGTTTTGGGCCTGATCACCGGCGAACGCCATAACAGCCAGTGGCTGCTTGCATGAGTCCCCTGCATGGCCCAACAAAAATGTCAATCTGTATGGCTTGTTGGGCTTGGTTTCTACCATCTGGGATATAATGCCTTCTTTTCCTGAAAGCAATTCTATAGCTCTTTTCCCTTCTGGAACTGTAAAGTGATAATTATCAATATACCGAACTGCTCGATTTGATTCAACTATCCAACCAGGTAGCGACGATGTTTCCTCGTCGAGGTTGGTTGGAAGCAAAACACCGAGGGAAGCATTCCTGAACATCCATGGACCTTCTTCAAAATCGCCATTAAGTACTGCATTATCTGTTCCGATAGCCAACATAAGGAACAAGTTAGCAACATTTGTAGTTATTTACATGTTGCATTCTGCTTCATGTTTTTTTTACATCAAAAGAATGTCTTTTGCTCATGGATCCATCACGAGTTTCATGTACAAGCCATGCGAGAAATGCATTAAAGTCGTCGAAAAACTAGCTAGAAGGTGAATGAACCTATTTCTCCGGCTTCATGTTGATCATCTGATATTTTTTCCTAATTCTCCCTAATATGAGAAGTTATGAAAACATCAAAACTAATTTTGAGATTTGCAGTACTTGTATGGCAAACCTTATTTTAGTTATTCTTTTTGCCATTCCTATTTTTTCTCCAACCCAAGACCCAAGTAGATATTTCAATTAGAATCAAATCTATGACCAAAACGAAAACGTGGTGATAAGCAGCTGGAAATGGGCCCAAATAAGAAACAGAAGTGGCCTTACCTTTGGACTTATCTGGAGCGAAAAGCTTCTTGATAGCAATATCATCAATAATGGGCCCACAAGTAGGGTCATCCTCCATGCCAGGATTTGTGAAAACGACACGCACGTCATCTTCCTCAGCTTGAAAGGCCCACGCGTAGGAATCCCAGCCCTGGACATTATACAGAGTCTGAAGATCGATAGTCTGTGACGCCGGAGGAACCGACACGTTCAGTGACTCTAGCTGGGCGCAGGTGCGCGCCGCGCTGAACGTGACTGAATAAATGGAGCCTTTCTCCACTTTGAGCTCTTGGCTAATCTCGGCGTCGTTTCCGAGCCGAACTGCGTGTCTACCTTGTGGTACGATGAGGATCATCCCACCCTGTTTTTGCCCTGATTCCACTAGCTCGACGGTGCCGTTTGTTTTCCAGCTGGGGAGTACGAGCGGGCCATCGGAGAATCCGTCGCCGGAAGAGAAACCGCCTGACGGAGGTGTCTCAAAATCACCGTTAACTAACGGACCTGCAAAACCACAAGGTTGGATTGATAATTTAATAAAGATATGGGGTTGTTTTTGTTTTTCTTTACTTTCAGCACTGAGAGAAGCTTTCCACTAGTAAATTTTTTACTCGAGATATATAACTGAAATATACTTTCACTTGGGCTATATCAACTCATTGTAGTTGAGATTTAGTTGTCTTTGTTTCCAATATTATCTCTTTTTAAAATCTTTAGCTTCATAAGCTAATTTTTGGAAATAAATTAAGCTTAGTGTCTATTATCTTAACACTTAAACATACATGAAAAAATATTGTGAAAAAGACCCATATAAAAGAGAAGGTAGTATTTATTATTGAGCCCACCAAAAATTAGTGTATGACATGAAGGAACATTGACTTCACACGGCACTCGGCAGAGGTAATCACTTCACTTATTTATGCAAATAAGTCCCGTGGGTAGTAACTCTGTCGGGCCTAAAAATGTAACCAATGGTAATTATTGAAATTAGTCATGACCCCCAACTCACTCCTAATGACTGTGGACGACATTAGGAAATTAAAATAAATTTATAATATGTAAATCAAACGTACACAAAATATCAAAATAGAAATAGGGTCCTGCATTGTCATGATCATCAACATGATTACTTATTAATGCTAATAATACTGCCTTTAATAACTTTTATTTGTTATTTTAAGATTAAAAAAAAATCAATTTTACTTAACAATATTTTCATGTGATACAAACATATTAAAATGTTGCTCAGCAAGTTAATTCTGTTTGAGGCAGAGGTAACAAAATTTAAGAACACATACAGTAGTGTTTAGAATTAACTGTTCGTACCAAAGGTTAAAATTTGAGTCTTCAAATGGCACCATTGTTAAATGCTTAAATTAACATACATTGAAGACAAAAGAAATTCTTCATCAGATCTCATACCAAGTAGGTAAATCCCATCAAGCATAAAGTTTCATTTTTTGTTTACGAAAATAATATGATCTTCAAAGTGGGAAATTAATGGTAAAAAGTAGAAAGGGAAGAAGAAGAAGGGCGTACCATCTTCAACTTGTCCAGCAGCTGAGCAAGCTAGTACAACAAGAAATGCTGTAATCCATTTGCATCTTCTTGAGCTCCGAGCTATTCCCATGGCGAGTAAAAGAAAATGTTCTCTTTCTCTCTCCTCTCTAAGTGTAAGGGAACTGAGACACAGCTTTGAGTGAAGAAAAGGGGCAAGAGTAAATGTCCTTTTTATCCATGGATTCAAGCTCTTTTCTTTTTTCTTTTGTTTTTGTTTGCCTCAGCCTCTTTTGTATCTTTTCCTCTTTTTCTTTTTCTCTGTCTTATTTGCTCCACAGTTTTAGAATAGTAATTGATGTGCCATAATACTTTTATGGTTATAAATAAATATTATTTTTTAAGGATGAATAGAAAATAAGTTTAACATAAAATGAAAATAGAAAGTATTACTTAAATATCTGTGATATAATTCTTAAGTTTCTCTTACTAGCTTTTGATTGGGGATGAGGGGGCTAAGTTTTTTAGTACACTTAAACCAGCTAGCAACTTTGCTTTTAGGAGTAGCTTTTTTATTTGATCAATGAATGATGAAGGACCTATGCTTTTCCTAGTACAAACTTTGTTAAATAAAGATTCTTCTTACTTGGTAGCTATTATTCATATACACCCCTACATCTTTTTGTTAAGTACATCTATCTTACTTTGGTATTATTCCTCTATACAAAGGCTCCCATCATGATTACTGTTGTTTTTCCAAATTTTGATTCAACAAACAGCAAAATTTTATCTTCTTATGGCCAACTTGGCCTTTTACGCTCCTCCTCATTCCACTGGCCACTACCAATGCCAATTGGTGTTGAATGTTGATAATACGACATAAAATAGTAACTTATGTCTCACATTCTTATTCTAAGATCTCAATATCTTTAGACTTAAATTATCCCATAACTAAGAGTAATTAAGATTAAAATATTAGCAAATTTCTCTTCGAAATAGTTGAAGTGTATCTTATACATCTCGCGTCCAAAAATTCTTTATTCCCTCGGTTTTAATTTATTTGTTTTAAACTAATTTAAAGAAATGTCACTCTATTAGAAGTAAATTTTTTTCTATTCCACCCTTTCCCATTCAACCCTTGATGATACTCAATTATAAGAATAATATAATATGTTTAAAATAAAAAAACAAAAATATTCTTGATAATATTATACATACTTTTAGTGTAATATTATAAATTCAAAAGTCTTAATTCGAAATTTCAAGCCTAGTTAAATTAATATATATATATATATATATATATATATATATATATATATATATNATTATCTTCGCTTTTCAGATATAGTGACATTACTTGTATGGGGAGAAGTGTCAGACCTTTACGGATCATAAATTCAGATTATTTTTTAAGGATGAATAGAAAATAAGTTTAACATAAAATGAAAATAGAAAGTATTACTTAAATATCTGTGATATAATTCTTAAGTTTCTCTTACTAGCTTTTGATTGGGGATGAGGGGGCTAAGTTTTTTAGTACACTTAAACCAGCTAGCAACTTTGCTTTTAGGAGTAGCTTTTTTATTTGATCAATGAATGATGAAGGACCTATGCTTTTCCTAGTACAAACTTTGTTAAATAAAGATTCTTCTTACTTGGTAGCTATTATTCATATACACCCCTACATCTTTTTGTTAAGTACATCTATCTTACTTTGGTATTATTCCTCTATACAAAGGCTCCCATCATGATTACTGTTGTTTTTCCAAATTTTGATTCAACAAACAGCAAAATTTTATCTTCTTATGGCCAACTTGGCCTTTTACGCTCCTCCTCATTCCACTGGCCACTACCAATGCCAATTGGTGTTGAATGTTGATAATACGACATAAAATAGTAACTTATGTCTCACATTCTTATTCTAAGATCTCAATATCTTTAGACTTAAATTATCCCATAACTAAGAGTAATTAAGATTAAAATATTAGCAAATTTCTCTTCGAAATAGTTGAAGTGTATCTTATACATCTCGCGTCCAAAAATTCTTTATTCCCTCGGTTTTAATTTATTTGTTTTAAACTAATTTAAAGAAATGTCACTCTATTAGAAGTAAATTTTTTTCTATTCCACCCTTTCCCATTCAACCCTTGATGATACTCAATTATAAGAATAATATAATATGTTTAAAATAAAAAAACAAAAATATTCTTGATAATATTATACATACTTTTAGTGTAATATTATAAATTCAAAAGTCTTAATTCGAAATTTCAAGCCTAGTTAAATTAATATATATATATATATATATATATATATATATATCAAACGACTGGAATAATTATTTCTTGTGAAACTATTAATCCCTCCGTTTCAATTTAGATGAGGTAATTTGACTCGACACGAAGTTTAAGAAAAAAAAGACTTTTGAAACTTGTGGTGTTAAAAGCTTAATAAAAATTTTGTGGGGTCATGATATTTATGATTATAACAACTTCTCATTAAGGGGTAAAATGAAGAGTTTAAAGTTGAATTATTTTTAAATTTAAAAATATACTATTTATTTTAAAACAAACTAAAAAGGAAAGTATCACCTAAAGGAAGTAGTACGTATTTATTTTTATGTTATTCTTTTGACAAGCTATTAGTTGAAATATACTTAAATACTTAAAAAAGGTACAGATACTAGGGGTTTGTGTTTCCCATTTTCAAATGTCACGGTGTAAGTGTTCAAACACCAAAGGAGCATAAATACATTCCGCGTTCTGAGATTTTGGTGTTTCACTTTCTTACCATTAGTGGGCCCAATGCAGGGCCGAATTGTGGAAATCTGCGAAGAGCATCTTATAAAACAAGTGGGAAGTGGGAACTTCAATTATTAATTCAAATAAATTTAATTGGAAGGAAGGGGGAGATTAATTATTTAATTAGCTAAACATTGGGACTTTTGTCAAAAGAAATCATACATAAGGGACAAGAAAGGTGTAAAACGCAGAAGCCGAGGTCGTGGCGGGAAAAACATACTGTCAATAACAGTCAAAGTTGCTGAACTTTGTAAAAAGCAGCCGAACCGTGCAGATTATAGGAGGAGACGTTTTTGGACTTCATTTGCTGCAAAGAATAATTTTAGATTAATCTGGAAAGAATTGACACTTATTTATCAAATTTAGCTTTATCTACTGTAGATATATAATTTTTGATCCACATGTTAGAGTTATCTTTAATAGTCATAGTATTTTTAGAATAATTATTTGAGCTTATATTCACAGGAATTCAACTTTTTATTAAATTTAATTCTATTTTAGGTTCAAAAATTGAAATACAAATATATAGTCCCAACTTTATCTTTAATAATGTTTTATTTAATTCAAATCAAAAGTCTTATTTGTGGGTACTTTAAATTAGATGTTAAGCTGGTTTTGGCCCAAGTTTGGCAAATTTCTTGAAGCCCAAATTCAGAATAAAAGCCAAAAAAAAATTTAACCCAATAACCTAGCCAACTCTTTCTCTATCTGCCGCGTATAATAACTAACTCTGACAAAATATTCTCTACACACACATAGATACACACGACCTCTTCCACTAAGACGATACTCACTCATTATAACAAATTTTGGGGGATTCTAGAGGAGTGATCTTGGAGAGCAAGAACGATGAGAGGGTTTTAAGGAGAGGATATGAGTTTTTTCAGAGAGGATTTTTAGAGTCTTCTTCTTCTTCTTCAAATTTCATTTAAAAAAACAAAAAGACAGAGTGACATATACTTCCGTCTTCTTCGATTTCGGTTGGAGTGGGAAAGAGTTTTCTGAGAGCCAATCTCAATCGAGGTGTGCTTGGCTTCGACCTAGCTGCCGGTTCAAGTTCCGATCGTGGTTCGTGGCCTTTTGCTAGCATAGACTTTCAAAACAACAGTAGGAACTCTCTACCAGGTTTATTTCTTAATTCTCATTTACTCTATTTGTACGATTGAAGCTTGATAAAGCTATGAATACTTGTTCTAGATTGTTAACTCCATGAATTGATACACTCAAATTATACTTTAGCAAATAAAGTAGAGCAGTTGATGCCACAATGCAATACTCTAACAAAGAAGTTAAAATAGAAACATAAGATTGGTATGCATTTGGTGTTGAATTTGCGACCGCATAACTGATATGCGGTTCGCATTTTGAACCTAATCACCAGAAATACTAGATTAGTCTGCGCTTTGGGGTTGACTCTGCGACCGCATAACTGATATGCGGTTCGTATTTTGCGTTTGGGGTGGACTCTGCGACCGCATAACTGATATGCGGTTCGTATTTTTGACCTGATTGTCGCATTTCTGACATTAAATCTTACCTAAGAATTCTGTTCTGATTTGCGATCTCTGCGTGAAATTTACGGCTCGCAGACACACTTTGCGATCGCATACTTGATCGCATTTTGACATCGAACCTTGATTTGGGGTTCTGTTCCGATCTGCGATTCTTGCACACAATATGCGTCTCGCATATGGGATCCGCGATAGCAAATCCCTATTTGCAATGACGTTTTGTTCTTTTTCTTGTCTTTTGTGGCTCTTTAGATCGGGTTTGGTTAAATGCATAAAATAAAAGTTAAAAGAACAAGGTCACAAACTGAACTTTTATCTTTCTTTATTTTAGATCTCATTTTCTTATCTTATTACATTACTCGCTAGTAGCATGTTTAGGCCGACCACGCTTGGGTAGGCAATACTAGGATATTTTATTAGTCTTTTCGAGGCGAGAGGTCATTCCTTAGTTAAATTTATCCGGGGAATCCCCCGAAGGACTTGTGTATTTGACATTCCGGGGAATGCCCCGAGGTATTTGTATATGAGGATCAAAAGTGAAACTTGTCGTACTTTGAATTTGTTTTCCTTCTTTGTTAGGTGGGAATGACCTCAAGCCTCTTGTGTGTTTTTTTATCTCAATTCAAATGTATTAAAAGCCAACTGAATCGAGTACGCAACCGTGACTTTCACGGGATTCGGGGAATGCCTAACACCTTCTCCCCGAATCAAATGAACCCCCTTACCCAACTCTCTGGTATGAACTTGACTTTAAGTCCAAGTTCTAAAACGGTGGCCTGGCACACCAGAATCACTTGTCAGGTGGCGACTCTAAATTTTCATGATTAATCCATCTCTTTGTCACTTTCCAAATTGAAAACCCCTTTTCGAGTTTTATTAAGCCTTTTTATCCAAAAGGGTTTAGTAATGTCTCGCAGCCCCGAAAAGGAGGAGTGACAGCTCTGGCGACTCTGATGGGGATTAATTCGAATTATTTTGATGGTTCGAGCTAGTACTTGATTTGTTGGCTTTTAAAATATTTGGTTGAGTTTTATGTTCTTTTCGTTAGCTTTACTTACGTTTATTATGCTTTCATGTTTTTGTTACTTTTTATTATGCTTTCATATTTTGTTATTTGCTAGTTGTTTATGTGTTTACAGTTGTGCTTTATGTGTTTACTGCTTTATAACTGTCATCATATGCATTGCCCGGTCATTTCTTTCTGCAACAAGTCCCGGAGCACGCGTCGCGTGCACGAACTCTTTGTTGAGTCACCCTTACTTTAGGAAGGGAAGCCGACGGACGTATGGAGTGGGTGGAAAGCTTAAGCAGCCACCATCGACCATACGCTTTCCCCGAACTGCCTTGTTAGTGAACCCCAAACTTAGGTCAGCCTTTAGGTCATTTCATCTGCATCATGTCATTTAGACCTAGCAGGGCCCGGTCCCAGGCACCGTGTCCCATTGTAGGAACCCTGTCCAAATTCTGTCGAAATGGGCCCGTGGCCTAAAATGACTTTTAATCATCCTATGTGCTAAATGTTGCATCTGTGAGGGTAAAAAGGTCATTTGGCAGACCGATATCTTGGAAAGAAGGGTGAAAATAAAGTAAATGGGGCCCCACTAGTATTTTCTTTCACAATCTTTTTCAAAAAAAAATGAAAAAAAAACGAAAATCAAAGAAAAGAAGAAGAAGAGATTTTATAGTTTTTCATCATTTTCCAAGAATTCAAGGAAATGGTGCAAGAGTTTTTACATCATTTTAAGGGACAAAATAGAGTTGCATCTTTCCGAACTACGCGAACCTGATTCTCGTCTTCCGGGCGGGATACGTAGGCAACCCACTTAGGGTACGATCTTCCTAGTAAATCTTAGGTTCTTGGCTTCCGGGGTCGTAGCCAAATCTTGCATGTTTAGCCACTTTTGGCCACATCGGCCATTCTTGCAAAATAAGGTTATTTTTACAAAGGTAGTTCAATTGCCCACGTCTTAGGATTTTGAGCCCATGAATCCGTGTCATATCATTCTAAGGTCCGCCATGTCCGGCTTGCATCCCTAGCCACATTTGGCCATATCGGTCATTTTTGCAAATGGTCCATTTTCGCAAAACAATATTTTAAGACCATGATTGTAGGGATATTAGAGTCATGAAGTATTTCTCATGCTTAGGAGTCAACTCTGTCAAGTTTGCACTAATAGTTACTTTCAACCACTTAGGCCAATCTGCAAATATAGCTGAGTTGCGTCTTGCATTTGTCCGCCAAGAAATGTTGTAGTGTCATAGTAGTGTTCCTAGCCATTAACCATGTTCCCTTTATTCAGGTATGGATCCACTGATTCTATCCAAAATGCTAATGATGGTAAAGATTCCTAAGAAATTGATCAAGTGGTGGAACATGTTTTCATCGTTGGAGCAGTATGAGTTGAAGCATAAATTGAGTACCCTAACTTCTCTTCTCGATATCACACCCCGCCCAGACTTAGTGGAGGCGATGCTAACTTATTGGAATCTGCAGAACTTAACTTTCAAATTTGGGGAGTGTGAGATGACTCCTACTCTGGCAGAAATATCTGGGCTCACCCGTTTAAGTTATATCGGCAGAACATGATACTTCCTCGGGACCATTCTAGGACAAGATTTCTCAACGACCTGGGCCTAAAAGATAACAAGCACTTAAAGTGCCTTGGGCAGTCTTGGATATCCTTGGATTATTTGTTTGCTAGATTTGGACCACAGGATAGTTTCGATGTCTTTTGGGATGAGTTCTGTACAACCAAAGCAAAATGGCAAAGACGTTGCCTCGAAGCTTTCAGTCTTGCTTTGCTGGGGTTAATGGTTTTTCCATTAGACGATAGGCACATTGGTACCCGCCTACAGTCGGTCGTAATGGCGCTATTTCATGAGAAGCAACACAAAACCGTTACCGTTGTGCCAATGATCTTAACAGAGTTGTACCGAGCCCTGAGTGAAGTGAGGGGAGGTGTTAGGTATTTCGAGGGAAGTAACCTTTTACTGCAATTGTGGACGATGGAGCATTTGCACATAACTTCTGCACTTTGTCCCATCGACCGTGCCTTGAGGGATCGGGTGGTATGCATCAAGCGTAGGATGAAATCTCCTAAGTTCACATACCCAATAGGTATTACAGCTTGGATTGAGTTCCTTGATTCAAAGACGAACGAGAATGTTTTGTGGGCCTACCTTTGGCTACCTTTAGACGACATCTTGGTAGGATGCCTCATGCAGCCTTTCCTGATGCTGATAGGACTCAAGTGTGTCAGGCCATACACACCAGTTAGGGTGATGCGATAGTTGGGTAGGCGACAAGAGGAGCCTCCAACTTTGAACCTTCGGAGGTACATCATGAATTTTAGCAAGAAGGCGATTGACGAAATCAAGTATGTATAATACTGAAACAATGCAAAGAAGATGAAGAAAGACACATTAGTAAAAGATATCAGCAGGCCCGAGTGTACTCAGGAGTACTTGATCTGGTTACAGTCCTTCTCACCAGGGATCAACACCCCATTGCCAGCACAACTTAGGGGTCGGGCAGTTCAGACAGATGATTTCGAGGAGGCATCGGACCAAGATCCATGGGATAAGCTTGAGTTGATAAAGTCTCAGTTAGCGAAATTGGCAGCAAATGTGGAGCAACATAGCCAGATATTGCTTAGGGTTGGTCTTCGGGAGGCTGGGGCACATGCTAGGGTCTTCGTTTCTAGAATTGGTGTTTCTCTACGAGGCATTTTACAAAGCTTGAGCACGGCGGATAGCCCAGGGCCATCTCAGTTAGGACAGTTGCATTCGGGAGCAGTTTGAGGATCCCTTCTATTTAAATGTTTTAAGAGTGTCTCATGTTGTCTTTATTTTCATGTCTTTTTTAGGAATACTGAATCCTTTAAATAGTGTCAAGATCGGCCAAAGTGTAGTCAAGCGTGTCGGGTCTTCCATTATCATACTTCTTATCAAAGGCTTTAAATGAAAATCCCAAATTTTACTTTCCCATTACTTTTTCAGAACTATGCTTGGTTTGATACATACGCAACCTACAATTGTTTCTATCAAATCATTTTTTCCATCAAAAAGAGAGAAAGTGGTGAAAGGTGTAGGAAAAAGAGAAGAGACAAGAGTGGAATAAGTAAATCGGGATGATGTCATATGATTTTGCGACCCTCACAGCCACTTTAGAACCGTTATTTGCTGCTAGGTGCATTGCATGTAATGTGATATTATTATCTGCTAAATGCACTAACGCTAACATGATGGTTTTGTGTTGTTGTTCTATGTTATATTCTGACTATATACAGGATGGTGGTTAGTTTGTTGGCATCCTGGCAAGTCATCCATACAACACCCGTTCAAAATGCCAAACAGTCATGGCTAGCAAGGAAACAGACACTGCAGTTGTAGATCCGCCGAGAGAGGTTGTTGAGTCGGAATCGGAATTGCAAGAGGAGGTTCGGAGGCTGAAACATCAGATGGCAGAAATGTATCAGGCATGGGTTAAGGGACACCCTCCACCCTTGTTCCCCACCAACTACACAGAAAACCCAGCTTCCATTCCACCACTTTCTCAATCCCAGATGGCCAAAATCATTTATCTTTCCCCACAACACGCACCTGGTTTCATCCCTTACCACAATTACCCAGGCACTTCAGCCCAAACTTTTCATGCTCCACCAGTTAAAACAACCTCGTACCCCGCTCCAACAGCTGCTCCCATTTTTGTACCCCCACCACAAACTAACCTTCATCGATCCTCTAGTGAACCCGTATTTTCTGCCCCAGATGCTCATTACCATACACCGGAGCCCACCTTCAAAGTCCCAGACCCTTACTCCTACACCCACCAGTTTGAGCCTCATGTCGAAATTGACAAACCACCCAAGAGTGCAGAGCAGGAGGAGATGTTTAGGAAGTTACAGAGTCTCGAGCAATCGCTGAGAAATATGCAAGGGTTGGAAACCAGGTGAGTGTGGCCTATAAGGATTTATGTTTGTTTCCTGATGTCCAACTACCTGCCGGGTTCAAGATGCCCAAGTTCGACTTGTATGACGGACATGGGGATCCTGTTGCCCATCTAAGGGGTTATTGCAGTAAAATGAGAGGCGCTGGAGGAAAGGACGAATTACTAGTGGCCTACTTCAGCCAGAGTCTGAGTGGGGCAGCTTTAGAATGGTACACCCGCCAGGACATTAACAGGTGGTACACTTGGGACGACATGGCTCAAGCCTTTGCCCGACATTTCCAATACAATATAGACATTGTTCCAAATCGCCTATCTCTGACCAAGGTGGAAAAGAAACCCAATGAAAGCTTTAGAGAATATGGGTTCCGATGGAGGGAGCAAGCTGCACGGGTCAATCCTCCGATGGAAGAAGACGAGATGGTTAAATACTTCCTTCAAGCCTTGGAGCCCACTTACTATGGACATTTGATCTCAGCCATTGGTAAATCTTTCAATGATGTGGTAAAGATGGGAGAAATGGTGGAAGAGGGGCTCAAGTCCAGTAAGATCATGAGTTATTCTGCTATAAAAGCAACCACTCAAGCAATCCAGAGTGGTACCGGAAATTTGCTAGGCGAGAAGAAGAAGGAAGATGTCGCTATGGTTGTCTCCGGATCATGGTAGGGCCAGAGGGGTTCACCTCACCAATACACCCATCCCCGATCCCGACCTCAAACTTACACCCAAACTCCATATAATACACCTCAACATTACTTTTCCCCTCCAAGCCCCCAAGACTTGGCCAGACCACCCCAGTATTTTGTTCACCATGCATAGTCATATGCTCAACCTCCTCCTTATCCACAATGGCGTGCCCCTGTTCCAAAGAACGCCTACCCAGCTTCATAAAACGCCTACTCATCTCCACAACCTTACCAAAACACCAATGGTCCACATTTTCGGCCAAGACCAGATTATAGGAGAGAGAGGCAGCAGCGGAAACAAACCTTTACCCCGCTTGGAGAATCCTATGCCAGTCTATTCCAAAGATTAAGGCAGTTGGACGTCTTGAGGCCAATTGAGTCAAAAATACCAAACCCTCCTCCAAAGAACCTTGATTATTCCCTAAGATGTGCTTATTGTTCTGATGCTCCAGGCCATGACATAGAAAGGTGTTGGCACGTGAAACGGGCCATCCAAGAGATCATTGATACCAACCAAATTGTAGTCCAAAACCCAGACACTCCAAACATTAACCAAAACCCTCTTCCTGCCCATGAAGAAACACATATGATTGAAGTAGTTTACAAGGACGGGGAACCCAAGAATTCTTATAAGTCCGTCATGATGATTCGGGCCAGTGAAAACAATTTGGTTAAGGATCCAGACTCCACCAAAACAAAGCTTGTGACAGTTGAAGAGGCGATAGAAAAGTCGAGCCCGTTCAATTGGAAACCACCGGTGTTGGTCGTGAAAGGAATGTCAAAAGATATTGCGGCAAATCCAGAAAGCTCAAAAGTGATAGTGCCGGAGATTCCAAGTAAGCCTGTCCTAGTGGTGAAAAGGGCTCCTATTACCCCCATCATCATTAAACCAGTAACTCAACCGCCGGTGACTGATACAAAGGCTGTTCCGTGGAATTACAAGCAAGTAACAGTGACATACAAAGGAAAAAAAGTGGAGGAAGAAATAAATGAGACTGGGGGATTGACTTGTTCTGGGAGATGTTTCGCTCCAGAAGAGTTAAGGAAAGTTAAGCCATTAAAAGATATCCAAATGCAAGTAAAGAAATAGGTTACCGAGGAAGAGGCTGAGGAGTTCCTGAAGAAGATGAAGGGACAGGATTATTCCATTATAGAGCAATTGAGGAAACACCTGCTCAGATTTCTCTTTTGTCCTTGCTGATACACTCAGATGAACATCGCAGGGTCTTGATGAAGATTTTAAATGAGGCACATATTCCTGATAAGATCACAGTAAACCACCTGGAAAAGATAGCTGGCAAGATTTTCGAAGCAAACAGGATCACTTTCTCAGATGATGAACTTCCTATCGAGGGTACATAACACAACCGAGCTCTTTATCTCACAGTGAAGTGCGAAGATTCTGTAGTCTCGAAAGTTTTGGTTGACAATGGATCTAGTGCGAATATTTGTCCTTTGTCTACTCTGCAAAAACTGAAGATTGGCATCGAAAGGATCCGCTTGAACAATGTATGCGTTCGAGGCTTTGATGGAGGAGGTAAAGATTCTATTGGAGACATAATGCTCGAATTGTCAATTGGCCAGTTGAGTTCACCATGGAATTCCAGGTGTTAGATGTAGCTGTCTCCTACATTCTGTTGGTGGGAAGGCCTCGGATACATGCTGCTAAGGTAGTCCCGTCCTCTCTGCATCAAATGGTGAAATTCGAATGGGACAGGCAGGAGATAGTTGTGCACGGTAAGGAAGATTTGTCAGCTTGTAATGACACAATTGTTCCATTTGTGGAAGCTGAAGATGATAAGGGACCTTAGGTCTTTCAAACCTTTGAGACAGTGTCCGTTGATAAGAGCACTGAAGGAAAATGCATTCCGGGTCCCAAGCTATCCTCTACATCTGTCATGGTGGCGAATGAAATGTTGAAGAATGGTTTTATGCCGGTCAAGGGTTTGGGATCATCTCTGCAAGGTATTGTGCATCCAATATGCCCCAATGAGAATTATGGTACGTTTGGTTTGGGATTCACGCCCACGGAAGAGGACATGAAAAGGTTTAAGAACCCAAAACAGAGGGTATGGTCTCTCTCCAAGCTAGTCCCACACATCTCCAAGTCTTTTGTCAAATCAGGAGCCGAAATGCCTCCAACTTCCTTAATCCCGGAACCTGTGGTCAATGTTGATGAAGAGATAATCAAGGGTTTCGAAGTCTTTTCAAAGAGGTCAATATGGTAGAGGTTGGTGAAGGCTCTAGCAAAGGAGATGTGCAGCTTGTTGGCCCGAACGTGAAGCTTAGCAATTGGGAAGTTACTCCTCTCCCCACCAGGAAGGAGTTTTGGTAGTTTGCTTTATTTCCTTTTCTGTTATCTAGGTCATTCCAGGGTTGTAATCCGGATCTCTCTTTAGTCTTGCTTATTCTGATGTTCAAACCTTTCTATCCTTTTATTTTCAATGAAATGCAATTTCCCATTTTCTATTATTCTTAATAATGTTTTATTTTGTTCTTTTGTACAGTTCTTTTTATGCTGGTTGCAGTGACATGACATGCATGATGAATTTTCAGCCGAGTTTTAAAAGCCAATCTAATTCTGAAATAACAATCCAAGAAGTAGAATGTAATGATGAAATAGAATATGATGAAGAAGCAGCATTTGAGGAAATCAGTAAAGAGCTAAAACAATTTGAAGAAAAACCGAAACCTAATTTGAGTGAGACCGAAGCAATCAATTTAGGGGACCAGGATGATGTTAGGGAAACCAAGATAAGTGTGCATCTGGAACCGCAGGTAAAAGAGGAAATAATCAAAATATTGTTTGAGTACAAAGATGTCTTTGCCTGGTCGTATGACGAGATGTCGGGTTTGAGCACTGACCTGGTAGTCCATAAATTGCCAACTGATCCAGCATGTCCTCCCGTCAAGCAAAAGTTGCGAAAGTTCAAGACCGATATGAGTATTAAGATCAAAGAAGAAATCACAAAGCAGCTTACTGCAAAGGTTATTCGGGTCACTCGATATCCCGTTTGGTTAGCCAACGTTGTGCCAGTACCAAAGAAGGATGGTAAAACCAAGGTTTGTGTTGATTACCGTGACCTCAACAAAGCAAGCCCAAAGGATGAATTTCCATTGCCGAACATTCACATTCTAATCGATAATTGTGCCAAGCATGAGATTGGTTCTTTTGTGGACTGTTACGCGGGATATCATCAGATCTTGAAGGACAAGGAAGATGCAAAAAAGACAGCATTCATCACGCCATGGGGAACGTACTGTTATCGGGTAATGCTATTTGGTTTGAAGAATGCTGGGGCAACTTACATGAGGGCAATGACTACAATGTTTCATGACATGATACATAAAGAGATTGAGGTTTATGTAGATGATGTGATCATAATGTCAAAGAAGCAGTCTGACCATGTCAAAGACCTGAGAAAGTTTTTCCAAAGGCTCTGCAGGTACCACCTCAAGCTTAATCCAGCAAAATGTGCATTTGGTGTCCTGTCTGGAAAACTACTGGGATTCGTGGTCAGTCGACGCGGTATTGAGCTGGATCCGTCAAAGATCAAAGCCATTCAAGAATTACCGCCGCCGAGGAACAAAACAGAAATGATGAGCCTACTTGGAAGGTTAAATTACATCAGCAGGTTTATTGCTCAACTCACGACAACCTGTGAGCCTATCTTTAAGATGCTAAAGAAGAATGCTGCAGTCGGGTGGACTGACGAGTGTCAAGAAGCATTTGATAAGATCAAGAGGTACCTGTCGGATCCACCGGTACTGGCACCACCAGAGCCGGGGAGACCTTTAATTCTTTATTTGACAGTCTTGGACAACTCTTTTGGTTGCGTATTGGGTCAACATGACATCACAGGAAAGAAGGTGCAAGCAATCTATTATCTTAGTAAGAATTTCACTCCCTGTGAGGTTAAGTACACACTGCTTGAGAGGACATGTTGCGCCCTGACTTGGGTGGCACAAAAGTTGAAGCATTATCTGTCATCCCACACTACTTACCTCATTTCTCGCATGGATCCTCTGAAGTACATCTTTCAAAAGCCTATGCCCACTGGAAGACTTGCAAAGTGGCAGATTTTACTCACAGAGTTTGATATCATCTATGTGACTCGGACCACAATGAAAGCCCAAGCCTTGGCCGACCACTTGGCCGAGAATCCGGTGGATGACGAGTATGGGCCATTGAAGACTTATTTTCCTGATGAAGAGGTTATGTGTGTTGACGAGATTGACCACAATGAAAAGCCAGGTTGGAAACTTTTCTTCGATGGAGCTGCTAACACGAAAGGGGTCGGAATAGGGGCTATACTTATCTCTAAAACAGGGCAACACTACCCTGTAAAAGCCCAGCTTCGATTTTATTACACCAACAACATGGCTGAGTACGAAGCATGCATTTTGGGTATGAGATTAGCTATTGACATGGGGTCCAGGAGATACTGTTCTGGGAGACTCAGATCTGTTGGTCCACCAGATTCAAGGAGAATGGGAAACTTGAGATTTGAAGCTCATACCGTACCGCCAGTACCTACATGACCTTTGTCAACGCTTCAGGACAGTTGAATTTAGACATATTCCCAGGACTCATAATGAGATTGTTGATGTCTTGGCCACCCTAGCGTCAATGTTACATCATCCAGACAAGGTTTATGTCGACCCCATACATATCCAAGTTCGTGATCAACATGCCTATTGTAATGTGGTGGAAGAGGAAATCGATGGCGAGCCTTGGTTCCATGATATCAAGGAATACATCAGGTCGGGGGTATATCTAGTACATGCTACAGGTGATCAAAAGAGGATCATTCGACGTCTGGCCATTAGATTTTTCCTGAACGGAGGAATCTTGTATAAGAGGACTCCGGATTTAGGACTACTGAGGTGCATAGATGCTAAAGAGGCTTCAATTATCATGGTCGAGGTACATTCTGGAGTTTGCGGTCCACATATGAATGGGTATGTATTGGCAAAGAAGATACTTCGAGCAGGTTATTATTGGCTTACCATGGAACGAGATTCTATCAGCTTTGTTCGCAAGTGTCATCAATGCCAAGTACATGGTGATTTGATTCATTCTCCCCCATCTGAGTTACACACAATGTCTGCGTCCTGGCCCTTTGTTGCTTGGGGCATGGATGTTATTGGGCCAATTGAGCCGGCATCGTCAAACGGGCATAGGTTTATTCTGGTGGCCATTGATTACTTCACGAAGTGGGTCGAAGCTGTAACTTTCAAGGCCGTAACCAAGAAGGCAGTGGTGGATTTTGTTCATTCAAACATCATGTGTCGGTTCGGAATTCCGAAGGTGATCATCATAGACAATGCTAATAATCTCAACAGCCATCTGATGAAAGAGGTATGCCAACAGTTCAAGATTATGCATCGAAACTCCACTCCGTATCGCCCCAAGGAAAATGGAGATATTGAGGCTGCTAACAAGAGCATAAAGAAGATACTTCGTAAGATGGTTCAGAGTTCTCAGCAGTGGCATGAAAAGTTGCCTTTT
The DNA here is from genome assembly GCA_002018475.1 of Nicotiana obtusifolia. Lineage (NCBI taxonomy): Eukaryota > Viridiplantae > Streptophyta > Magnoliopsida > Solanales > Solanaceae > Nicotiana > Nicotiana obtusifolia. Next base: position 44,702 of record MCJB01039187.1, on the reverse strand, counting down.
GCATTACTGGGCTATCGCACTACTGTTCGCACCTCAGTGGGTGCAACTCCTTATCTGCTGGTATATGGAACTGAGGCAGTTATACCTACGAAAATTGAAATTCCATCCCTTCGGATCATTGCAGAAGCCGAAATTGATGATGACGAGTGGGTCAAAACCCGGCTCGAACAGTTGAATATGATTGATGAGAAAAGGCTGGCTGCAGTATATCATGGCCAACTGTATCAGAAGAGAATGGCTAGAGCGTACAACAAAGGTGTGTCCTCAGAAATTTAAAGTGGGCCAGATGGTATTGAAACGCATTCTTCCTCATCAGGTGGAAGCCAAAGGCAAATTCGCCTCGAACTGGCACGGACCATTAGTCGTGACGAGAGTGTTGCCTAATGGTGCCTTGCATTTTACAGACATGGAAGGAAAATGTGTAGATATGTCTATCAATTCTGATGCAGTTAAGAGGTACTATGTATGATCTCTTTGCTCATTTTCAATTGTATTTTGTACTCGGCATGTTCAAAGTTGAAAGGACGAAGGCATTTTTATTCCTCTACCCAAACACTTTTATCCTTCGCTATCCTTTTTGAGCCTTGTTTATTTTCTTTCATACCCCTCCTTTGGAATCAGTAGCAGAAATAAGGAAAAAGAAAAAGAAAAGAAAGAAAATAAAGAAAAAAGAAGACAAAAAAAAATAGAGAGAAAGAAAAAAAGAGAAGTGGAAAGAAACAAACAAAAGAGAAAAGGAAAGGATTTGAACTACGTTCGACCTGATTCCTTTTAAGGATACGTAGGCAGCCTTATGGTTCGGTCTCATCAAAATCAAAAATCAAAATTCCCCACAGACACTAAAGAAACTGGGGCAGAAGTTTCGGATTCGAAAAGGTCTGATTCCAAAAGTTGAAATTTTAGCCCTATTTCATTTTTAAATTATTTTGAGCCTTCATGCCGCCCTCTCTTTCTAACCCTGCCCAAAAGCCGTCATACAGTCCAAAGAAAGACCTTCCGATCAATTTTTGGGATGCCGGGTCAAGCGGGATAGAGACATGATTGGCATCAGAGGCAACACTCCATTCATGAGATGAGAGAAATTTAAATGAGAGTCTTATTGGTGAAAACCCTTACAATCACCATAAGGCGATGGTGAGTTAAAATATAAACCAATAAGAGGAATGAGATCAGTGAAAGGTCGGTCTTCGAAGTATGGACTTATGCCACGAGCTGAATATGATTGGTCGGACGGATTAGGCCGATCAATCCGAAGTGCATGTCATGATCACTGGAGCTGGCTGCTTCCCTCAGATAAGTCTTTCTTTTCCGAGTTTTCGTTCACATAGTCATCCGTGTTCAAAGTTTTCCTTTATTCCTTTTTGTCCAAAATCATTATAATTTGTTCTTTGAGTCCATTTTTATGAGTTTTTTTCGAACTAGCCCATGACAAACAAGCAGGGAAGGATTTCAAAGCCTACTACCAACTTTCAAATTGCGCAAAGTGGAACTCGGCCGAGCATATTCACAAGGGACATGATCTGGAACGAGTGGTATGCAAATAATCGAAGTTCAGGCAATAAGGCCATTCTTGAGAATATACAAGGACGCAACTGCATCTAGAATGAAAATGCAACGCAACAGGTAAGGATAAGAAATTCGGGTCATTCGAAGATTGTGCGATCCGGTCCCAATCAAAGGTCAAACAACTCTTTGCTCGTTCAAATCAGCTGATTAGGATGAAGCATGGCAGTCAGCAAAAGTAGATCCTCAGCAAGAGTTAAAAACTTGAATATATTCCCCAGCATAAGCAGACCCCCAACAATGATGCCGCAAACTAACCACCACATTTTTAAACTAACAAGATTTTATTTGAAATAGGAAACATGAAAAATTTGTCAATCCACAAAGCCCTTTTGTGAAGAAGACATGGCTTCAGAGGCGAAAGTTTCTATTCAGAATTCCCCAAGCGGAGAGCATGGCTCAGGTAAATTCATTTTAAGTTTTTCAGGACCCTCCTGGATAATGGGAATTAGTTTTTAAAAAATTTTCAGGACCCACCTGGATAATGGGAATTAGTTTTTAGATTTTCAGGACCCTCCTGGATAATGGGAATTAGTTTTTAAATTTCTCAGGACCCTCCTGAATAATGGGAATTAGTTTTAAATTTCTCAGGACCCTCCTGGATAATGGGAATTAGTTTTAAATTTCTCACGACCCTCCTGGATAATGGGAATTAGTTTTAAATTTCTCAGGACCCTCCTGGCTAATGGGAATTAGTTTTTAAGTTTTTCAGGACCCTCCTGAATAATGGAAATTATTTTTAAGTTTTTCAGGACCCTCCTGGATAATGGGAATTAGTTTTTAAATTTCTCAGGACCCTCCTGAATAATGAGAATTAGTTTTAAATTTCTCAGGATCCTCCTGGATAATGGGAATTAGTTTTAAATTTCTCAGGACCCTCCTAGATAATGGGAATTAGTTTTTAAATTTTTCAGGACCCTCCTGAATAATGGAATTAGTTTTAAATTTCTCAGGACCCTCCTGGATAATGAGAATTAGTTTTTAAATTTCTCAGGACCCTCCTAGATAATAGGAATTAGTTTTGATTTTCTCAGGACCCTCCTGGATAATGAAAATTAGTTTTTAAAGTTTTAGAAGTTTTTAGGTAACATAATTCGATTAATCCCCGCAGATATGCCCAGATTCCAAACTGGGGCAAAAAAGTTTCTTTTGTTTTGTTTGTTTATTGTAACGGTAGGCGCCCACCTGGATAATGAGGGAATACATTTCAAGTTTTGTGTATTCAAGTTTTAGCAATCAGGCGCCCACCTGGATAATGAGGGAATACATTTCAAGTTTTAGCAATCAGGCGCCCACCTTTCAAGTTTTAGCAATCAGGCGCCTACCTGGATAATGAGGGAATATATTTCAAGTTTTAGCAATCAGGCGCCTACCTGGATAATGAGGGAACACATTTCAAGTTTTAGCAATCAGGCGCCCACCTGGATAATGAGGGAAAATATTTCAAGTTTCGGAAATCAAGCACCCACCTGAAAAATGAGGGAATCCATTTCAGAGTCACTTCAAATGCACAAGAAGCATCAGGAGCCCGTCTGAAGAACAGGGTCCATCTTTTCCAATTCTATATTGAAGATCGAGTAGAAATTCAAGGAAGATACAAGACAAAAAGCAAATAGGATCTTGTATTTTTCTTTTTCTTCTGATGTAATTTTTCCTTTATTTTTGATGTAATGGCAGGGACCGCGGACCGGAACCTCGACGACACTTCACTCGACTCCCTACCTCAGTACTCCATTGTCCTTCTTACTTACGAACTACACGTGGCCTGATTCCTTTGTAACCAAGGATATGTAGGCAGCTCAAATACCAGAGCTCGGTCACATTCTCTTTCCTTCAATTTTGGTTTCCCCAAGCAGAGGTCGGGTCAAAGACATATCTTGTTGTTCTTTGCCTGAAAACACTCCATGTTTCCCGTCAAAGAGGGGCAGCTGTAGACATATAATTTTTGACCCACACGTTAGAGTTGCCTCTAATAGTCATAGTATTTTTAGAATAATTATTTGAACTTATTTTCACAAGAATTCACCTTTTTATTAAATTTAATTCTGTTTTAGGTACAAAAATTGAAATACAAATATATAGTCCCAACTTTATCTTTAACAATGTTTTATTTAATTCAAATCAAAAGTCTTATTTTTGGGTACTTTAAATTAGATGTTCAGCTGGTTTTGGCCCAAGTTTGGCAAATTTCTTGAAGCCCAAATTCAGAATAAAAGCCCAAAAAAAAATTCAACCCAATAACCTAGCCCACTCTTTCTCTATCTGCCGCGTATAATAACTAACTCTGACAAAATATTCTCTACACACACACAGATACACACGACCTCTTCCACTCAGACGATACTCACTCATTATAACAGATTTTGGAGGATTCTAGAGGAGTGATCTTGAAGACCAAGAACGATGAGAGGGTTTTAAGGAGAGGATCTGAGTTTTTTCAGAGAGGATTTTTAGAGTCTTCTTCTTCTTCTTCTTCTTCTTCTTCTTTTTCAAATTTCCTTTAAAAAAACAAAAAGACAGTGACATATACTTCCGTCTTCTTCGATTTCGGTTGGAGTGGGAAAGAGTTTTCCGAGAGCCAATCTCAATCGAGGTGTGCTTGGGTTCGACCTAGCTGCCGGTTCGAGTTCCGATCGTGGTTCGTGGCCTTTTGCTAGCATAGACTTTCAAAACAACAGTAGGAACTCTCTACCAGGTTCATTTATTAATTCTCATTTACTCTATTTGTACGATTGAAGCCTGATAAAGCTATGAATACTTGTTCTAGATTGTTAACTCCATGAATTGATACACTCAAATTATACTTTAGCAAATAAATTAGAGCAGTTGATACCACAATGCAATACTCTAACAAAGAAGTTAAAACAGAAACATAAGATTGGTATGCATTTGGTGTTGAATTTGCGACCACATAACTGATATGCGGTTCGCATTTTGAACCTAATCACCAGAAACACTGGATTAGTCTACGTTTTGGGATTGACTCTGCGACCGCATAACTGATATGCGGTTCGCATTTTGCATTTGGGGTGGACTCTGCGACCGCATAACTGATATGCGGTTCACATTTTTGACCTGATTGTCGCATTTCTGACATTAAATCTTACCTAGGAATTCTGTTCTGATTTACGATCTCTACGTGAAATTTACGGCTCGCAGACATAGTTTGCGATGGCATACTGGATCGCATTTCGACATCGAACCTTGATTTGGGGTTCTGTTCCGATCTGCGATTCTTGCACACAATATGCGTCTCGCATATGGGATCCGCGATAGCAAATCCCTATTTACAATGACGTTTTGTTCTTTTTCTTGTCTTTTGTGGCTCTTTAGATCGGGTTTGGTTAAATGCATAAAATAAAAGTTAAAAGAACAAGGTAACAAACTGAACTTTTATATTTCTTTATTTTAGATCTCATTTTCTTATCTTATTACATTACTCGCTAGTAGCATGTTTAGGCCGACCACGCTTGGGTAGGCAATACTAGGATATTTTATTAGTCTTTTCGAGGCGAGAGGTCATTCCTTAGTTAAATTTATCCGGGGAATGCCTCGAAGGACTTGTGTATTTGACATTCCGGGGAATGCCCCGAGGTATTTGTATATGAGGATCAAAAGTGAAACTTGTCGTACTTTGAATTTGTTTCCTTCTTTATTAGGTGGGAATGACCTCAAGCCTCTTGTGTGTTTTTTTATCTCAATTCAAATGTATTAAAAGCCAACTGAATCGAGTACGCAACCGTGACTTTCACGGGATTCGGGGAATGCCTAACACCTTCTCCCCGAATCAAATGAACCCCCTTACCCAACTCTCTGGTATGAACTTGACTTTAAGTCCAAGTTCTAAAACGGTGGCCTGGCACACCAGAATCACTTGTCAGGTGGCGACTCTAAATTTTCATGATTAATCCATCTCTTTATCACTTTCCAAATTGAAAACCCCTTTTCGAGTTTTATTAAGCATTTTTATCCAAAAGGGTTTAGTAATATCTCGCAGCCCCGAAAAGGAGGAGTGACATCTATGATATTGCATCTGTTTAGACTTCTTATATCTATGCTATTGGCTCCATTTAGTGAACGGAAGAGGGCTTAAAGTACCCCTATTGTATGCTAAATAGTTTATAAAAAAATTCGTTCTTTTATCCGTCTGAAAATATATAGGACGTTAATTATATTCTTAAAAGTGCCCTCCAACTAACGGCAGCACATGTGGGCCTCTTATTAAATGATGTGGCATCATTTCATTTGGCCATGTGGTTTTGTGAGACTGAAATTGTATTGGGGTAATTTTCGACCCATTTAACCGATCAGACACACTCTTCTTACCTTATAGGCTTATACCCACTCTTTTAACCCTATACCCACATATTTTACTCGTCTTCTTCCCCAATTTAGAACCTAAGTCATCAAGTTGATCATATATCTTCTTCCCCAAAATTTCTCTTTTTCAACTAATTAACTCTTGTCTTTATCCTTTGAATCTTGTGTTGGCTGTAAAAATTGCGCCTTTATTGATTAACAAAAAATTCAAATATTTGAAATTTTGTCTCTTCTGGTTTGTCGCATCGTTATGGTTTAATTATAAATTATTTTGTGGCTAAAACTCATTTGAACGATGGTCGTCGATTCTACAAATGCCCTCATTTTGACGAGGAAGCTTCATTTGGTTTGTGGGAATGGCGGGATGAAGAGATGCCGCCACATGTGACGATGTTAATCAATAACTTGAATACTTCACTGAATTTAGTGGAAGTTGAAAGAAATTATCTGAATAAGATGGTGGCTAACTTGGAAGATGTTGTTACTGTTGAAAGATTGAAAATGGAGAAAATAATGGAAGAGATGGAGGGAATTAATTTAGCAAACTGGAGAATGTTGCTAGGATGGAGGATAAACTACAAATGATGAAGTGATTTATTGTGTTTTCTTGGGTTGTCTTTGTGTTGGTGCTAGTTTTGCCCAAATACCATTTCAGCCCCACAAAGCCACGTGGCCAAATGAAAGGATGCCACATCATTTCATGAGAGGCCCATATATGATGCCGTTAGTCGTGGGGGCATTTTGAGAATGAAATTAATGTCCTATGTATTTTCAGACAGATAGATAGATGGAAGTTTTTATAAACCATTCAGTATACGATAGGAGTGCTTTAGGTCCTTTTCTATTATTAGCATGAGTTTTTCAAAACTTCTGGTGGCATTTGTTCAAAATTTCGTAAAATGCTGCATTATTTTTTAAAATTGCTGGTCATTTTAGAGGACTTTTGCATCTATACCAGGTTTTGGGGTCATAATTAAACTTGTATTCACTTTGCAAAAAATTTACAAGCCTAACCACTTTACGATCAATTTCATGCTTATCGGCTCTGAAGTAAAAAAATTACACTTAAGATGCACTTAAGACCAAATAGGTCTGAAGTGCAACCAATGGTTTCATGCACTTAAGGCCAATAAGTCTGAAGTGAAAAATTGCACTTGAGATACATTTAAGGCCAAAAAGGTCTGAAGTTCAAGCAACGTTTTCATGGACTTAAGGACAAATAGGGCTGAAGTGCAAATTGCCCAAAAAGAGAAATTTGTTCTTCGAATTTTAATAATCCAATATACGATTTAATATCTAAAGCTACTCCAAATGAGCTCAAATTTGAAACATAACCTCCAAATATCATCCAAAACAAATCTCAATCATCAATTTGTTAAAATAACAATAAATCTAACGAACCCATTTTGCAATTAAGAAAAAAAAAGAAGAAGAAGAAATCCTACGTAATAGTAAAAAATAATAGCGCCACAACAGCTCACTATTATAAAATATCATAATCTGCCTTAAAATATGTTCACAAACACCATATAAAATTATTGTTATCCGAAGAACAAGAAAAATAAGAAGAAATTATTTAAACAGTGAGTACAAAATAAAAAAAAAATTTAAAGTAAATAAAAATTAAATAGGGCCGACCAAATAGGACACCGTGTTTTTACTCATTTTAGAGCTGAAAGAGACGGATGTAACCCTGTTTTGTTCCTTTACTTGTTTCAATGTATTTGTTATTATTGATATGGTATGTACTATCTACGGGTTACAATAACATTAGCTATTCACATGATTCTATAGGAATTTATTTTTGGAGGCAAATTTCATATTTTTGAAGGTTATCTGCTAGGTTTGCAGGCTATGCTTCTTAGATTAATAATTGAAGGGTCAGTTTTCAATTGCATACATTTCCAATCTTCCCTGTCGGTATTAAAAGGCTGGCAGTGTATTCGTCCGAGCAAGTTATACATTTGGGCGATAGGACAAAATTAATGACATTCTCTAGCCAATATATATATATATATATATATGTGCCAGCCGACCAAGATCCTGGTCAATATGGTATCAGAGCCTAGGAATTACGTTAATAAGGAATTAAGAAAGTATCTATTCAACATAGACCTCTTTATGAATATGGACATTGGAGACTCTAGTATTAAAAATACTAGATTAGAAGAGGTAGATATACCTCAAAACTTAGATTTATTAAACAAATGGACCATTCTCCAAGTCCCCATTAAACAAATATATGACTTTTGATGGTTTGATAAACTGTCGTCTAAACAACTAATAAAAATGACAGAGCAATCTCTTGCTTTAAATTCTTCAAAACAGACTATTCGTTAGTTAAAAAATCATGATATTGATGTTTACAAACATAAGTATAATGTTGTTCATATTGGTATGATACAAATTACCTTCAAACCATTAACTCTTAAAGGGTTACCAGAGACTTTCTTGGCAGCTTTACGAGATGCTAGAAATTTGAATTTTAGACAGTCTCTGATGGGTTCAATTGAATCTACGGTGGCTTATGGTCCCGTATATTTCAATACACAATCCAATTTATAATTATCTCTTTCAGATGTTAATATTTTGGATGCTCTAAATGTTAAAACGCATGGTTATAACTATGCACCTGGATCTGAACTTATCTGCTTGTCATATAGGATTTATTATAAATTTTTGTCTACTTTAAATCCTCGTTGCAAACTGACTGATTCGTCTAATAAGTCTATAATATTTTAGACTAATTTCGCTAAATCCAAGGTCATCACTAGGAGACCTATTAGATGGGATGAAATTAATTTTTCCTCTACATGGACTTTAAACTCGGTAATATCTTCGGGTCAACAAGCTGATACTGTTACTAATCATGATTATTCTCATATTTTCCAGACCTCAGAAGGGCAAATTTGTATTCAATTCGAAGACAATAAGTCTTTGACGCCTTATAGGCATTCCTTTACTGATAGCAGAAGGTTTTCTTTGCCTTCAACCCAATCTTATATCGCTCCAGTAGAACCAGTTTATGGTCCAGCCAGGTTAAACCGAGCTGCTTCTTTGCATACAATTTCTACTACTGATATTGATAAACGAGTAGAGCGTATAAAAATTGACAATAGAAACAATATAGTTCAGGATGATAATTCTTTAGATAAGGATATTCTTTCTCAATCCGAAATGGATTTCGACCCTAATACTGTTTAATGATCCCTTACAAAATTGATTTTAGTCCAGGATCACTGGCCCGACAACATATTCAGTCTGAATTGTTTAGTGATAAATGGAACCATTTTAGAACTTGGTTCTTTGACACTTATAGTGCTGATGGTAAAAGGAGTATTTCCCAAGAATTCTATGAAATTTGTTCTTTGCATAACAAAGTGATGTACTTTGTTCCTTGGTTTATAACCATTTATGTGTCATTATATGTTAAAATCCTTGAAAGAACTTACAAAGAAAGCAATGGACAGCTAGTAAAGAGTATTTACCCACCACAAGCGTCCTTTGTATTGCCTAATAATACGGGCATAATATTTACTGTTTTTCAAAAATTCGTTAATGATGATGTGACGGCGATTAGAGCCAGGGAAATTAATAAATTAATTTCTCAAAACAATTATATATCTTTACATGTGAAAGTTTTAGGTGAGCATATTAGTTCACTAGATTCTAAGATAGGAGAATTAATTGACTTAGTTAAAAAAATTAGTACTCCAAAGGAAACCTCAATGATAGTAAGGTCTACAAAGGTTATACCAGATTCAATTGCTTCTTCGAGCAAAATAGTGATAGATGCGCCTATGCAGAGACCTGTTGAAATAGAAGGTTTTCACCTTAATTCCAAAGCAGACTTAGAAAAATTAGTGACTGATAAGCTAACTAGTTTAGATTTAAAACCTTTAGAGATGGCCTCCGAATTTTCTGAGAATATCTTAGATCCTTCTAAAGACCATAAGGAAGTTATGTGGTCCGAGCTTAATAAGCTTAGGAAAATAGGTAGCAGATATGCTAGTAGCAGATATGCTAATAAACCTCCAATGAATACCTATTATTATCCTAGACCAACTCCACAAGATGTATTAGTGGAAGAAAGGGACTGGCACCAGACTAACACCAGTTATAGCAGGGATGCCATTTATGAGTGGAACTTAGATGGACTAACTAATAGGCAGATTAGCATCTTAGTTCATAGGATGATGATGTATTCTACTATCAGTAAAGCCACTAGTGAAAGGAATACAGATATGATTATATGCAGAATGATAATTGCAGGATTTACTGGTCAGACAAGAGGTTGGTGGGACAATTTCTTATCACTAGCTGATAAAATTGCTATTATGGAAGCTACTACGGCAGAACCTGAATTTGATAATATAGGACGACCTCTATTACCAAATAGGTCAGACGGCATTTATACCTTAGTTCTAACCATTATAGAAAACTTTAGTGGTAGATTTACCAATATGTACGAAAATATTCGCACTATGCTAAATAGCCTTAAGTGTAAACACTTAGGTGAGTTTAGGTGGTATAAATACACCTTTCTTAGTAGGGTTATGGATTTACCCGAAAGTAATGCTGACCATTGAAAGGCAAATTTTATAGATGGTTTGCCATATCTATTTGCAGAAAGAGTGAGAAAGACTCTTAGAGGTAATACCGCGCGAATACCTTATAATACCTATACTTACGGCAAACTGATAAGAGCTTGTACCCAGGAAGGTCTTAACCTTTGCAACGAGCTAAAATTGAATTAACAAATTAAGAAGCAGAGACTAACTGAGAGAACCCAGTTAGGAGATTTTTGCCAACAATTCGGCATGAGAAAAATATATTCTCCTTATAGGAAAAAACGTCGTGATACTGTAGAAAAAGCTTACCATAGAAAGGGTAAGAAATATCGTTATAGGTCAAAAGAAGAGCGAGAAGCGCGAAAGAAGTTTCGCAAAGAAAATCAATTTGTTAAGAATAGATCGAAGAGAGATTTGAAAGATATTAAGTGCTACAAATGTGGTAGATTTGGCCATATAGCTCCAAATTGCAAAAAGGAAAAGCTGAAAGATTTAGTATTAGAACTAGACGATAAGTCTAGAGACCAGATTCATAAGGTTATGGATGAAACCTCAGGAGAAGAGTATGACAGTAGTTCTTCCGTTAATCACGTCTCTGAGGATTCTTTGAATTTGCTTGATAGTGATAATTCTGAAACTGATAACTGTGATAATTATGATCAGAATAATTGTTCTTGTGATACTATGAATTTTTATAAACTGCAATCCCAATTTAGAGATTTTGATATCAAACCTATTACTTCTGACAATATTTTGGAATTGTTAAAAAAAGTCACTGATTATAATCTTCGAGAAAAGATTATTAACATAGCTTCTACCTCTTCAAATTCCGCAGATAAGCCATTTCAAAGAAAACGTGATATACTCGATGAAGCTCCTTTTTCTTTTATAGAAGTTCAAAGAAGACTTTTAGCAAAGAACGAGCCAAAGATTTCCAGTTATAATTCTTCAATGGATGATTTGAAAATTGAAGTAGAAAAATTAAAAAATGAGATTAAATCTCTAAAATAGAATCAAATGATTTTAGATCACCGAGTTACTCAGATAGAAAATTCTTCTTCAAATGAATTACCTGTTGATAACAAGAAAAAAGGAATTTTGATACCTGAAAATGATTTTGAAGAAATTTTTGAATTTTCTAAACAGATTGTTTTAAATCCCAAACATGATATGTTTCTTGGAATGATGCAAATAGTTACTGCTGACAAATGATATGTAAAATGTACAATTTTGATTGATAATGATTTTTCTGTGACTGAAACTGCTTTGATAAATAGCGGTGCAGATATTTCTTGTACTCAAGAAGGATTAATTCCAACCCGATATTACCATAAGACTTCTCATAATGTCAAGTCTGCATCCGGTGATAAGATGAAGATAGAATACAAATTACCTAATGCTTATGTTTGTCAGCAAAAGATTTGTATTCCTCATTTCTTCATACTAGTTAAGGATCAATTATACCCTCTAATTATACTAGGAACGCCCTTTTATAAGGGCTATTTACCCATTTACTAGGGTAGATGAAAAATGATTTGATGCTATTTATAACAATAGAAAAATCTCTTTCAATTTTGTTACTGATCCGGTTACGCGTGATATTAATGCTTTGATTAATATGAAGCATAGTCATATGAAATACTTGCAGTATGAAATTTACAGCATGTCAATAACTGATACATTGAATTCAGCTAAAGTTCTGGAAAAAATTAAATTGATCTCTGAATAATTTTCTATTTCCATATGTGCTGACCCCCCAAGTGCTTTTTGGGATAGGAAAAAGTATGTGATCTCACTTTCATATTTTCTCAACGAAATCAATACCCTGTCAAATAAACTCTGAATTAGTAGAGTTCTGCAAAAAGGAAATTGACAGTTTACTACAGAAAGGTTTAATAAAACTTTCTCGATCACCTTGGTCGTGTACTGCTTTTTATGTTAATAATGCTGCTGAAAAGGAACGAGGAATTCCTAGATTAGTTATTAATTATAAGCCTTTAAATAAGGTTTTAAAATAGATTAGATACCCGATCCCTAATAAGAAGGATCTACTTTCTAGATTATATGATGCCAATATATTTTCGAAATTTGATTTAAAATCAGGTTATTGGCAGATTCAGTTATTTAAAGAACATACTTATAAAACTGCTTTTAATGTTCCTTTTGGGCAATATGAGTGGAATGTGATGCCTTTTGGTTTGAAAAACGCCCCTTCAGAATTTTAGAAAATCATGAATGATATTTTTAATCCGTATATGGATTTTATCATTGTTTATATAGACGATATTCTTGTTTATTCAAAAACTCTGGAATTGCATTATAAGCATTTAAACATTTTAAAGAAAATTATCATTCAAAACAGTTTAGTTATATCGAAACAAAAAATGAGCTTATTTCAGACTAATATTCGTTTTCAGACTACCAAGGTAAAATCACGCCTATTCAACGGGCTATAGATTTTGCATCAAAATTTTCCGGTGTAATTACTGATAGAACTCAGCTACAGAGATTTCTTGATAGTTTAAATTATATATCTCCTTTTTATAAAAATATGTCTCGAGATCTTGCTCCTTTATATGATAGGCTAAAAAAGGACTACAAATCTCCTTGGACTGATAGTCATACTGAGATTGTTAAACAGGCGAAGAAGAAAGTCGCTACCCTTCCATGTTTAGCCTTAGCTAATCCTTTATGGAAAAAGATTATACAAACAGATGCTTCTAATATTGGCTGTGGGGATAGTTTAAAACAGGTTAACCCTCATGAGAAGAAAGAGTATATGATAAGGTACTACTCAGGTAAATGGACCGAGGCCCAGAAAAAGTATGCTACTGTGGCCCATGAAATGCTTACTATTGTTAAGTGTGTTTTAAAATTTCAGGATAATCTATATAATTAAAAATTCTTGATAAGGACATATGCACAGGCAGTAAAATTTATGTTTAATAAATATTTTAAACATGATGCCTCAAAAATGATATTCACAAGATGGCAAGCACAATTAGCTCCATTTGACTTTGAAATCGATTATAAAAAGGGGGTTGATAATTTTCTTCCGGATTTTTTATCCAGAGAATATTTACAAAATGAATAACGAGATATCCTCTTTTAAGTGCAGGATGAGCCATCAAAGGCTGTCCAAGAATTCCTCTGATAGAGGAAAAGGACGCGTAAACTTCGACCATTATAGAGATCGAGGTGGGCGAGGATCTTACACTCTACCATCCCTTGTAATACAAAGGGGTGGAAAGATATTAATAAATGAGAAGATTTCTCAAGAAAGAGGAGGATCATCCTCAAGCACTATTAATTTGGAAGATATTTCGAAAAACAGCCGTTTATACGAGAAAATGCAGGCTTATCTAGCCTCACAGAGAACCACGCATAGTGATACCTATGCAAATGTGGTAGCTGAAAACTCTGATGATATCAAGATTTACGATAAAGTGATAAAAGGAAAATGATATTTCCTTTAGAAAACTACGATTTACAGTGGAAGGATGAACCTTGGAAGATACTCCAAAGGTATTTGATTGAGAAATTATATTTCCCGGGCAAGTCATACAAAACCCGATCATACTATGAGAATATTCTGATAAGTTCAGGCAGTGCGGAATTCCAACACTTTCAAGGTTATACCCCAAAAGAAAATATTTATAACTTCTCCAAGATTATTATCAAACAGATTATATTTGCTGAAGAGTGGGGAACATCCACCATGAAGGAACGACAAGTGATACTTGACGACAAACGTTTTAATTATACTTACTGGAATTATACCCACGCTTTTAACGACATTTTATTTTATAATAATGATAAACATAAGCATACTTGGTTTATAAAGTATGTACTAAAATATTCTCAAAAACTCTAGCAAATTGGTTTCTAAACTGGTGGTCATACCACGGTCCAACAATAGAAATATTGCCAGCAACCTTCAGACAGTTATACAGCGAATGGATACAAGTATCTGCTGATCTGGATGCGCTACACAAACAAAATCATATATGTTGGCCTGAAAAAATAGGTCATATCTATTTCTTTCTGGAATTTTATATTTCTTAGATTCATAAATGGGTACCAGAAGTTGGTTATACCGAATAAAACATCCCCTGCTTATATCGGACGTGCTTCAATAATTTTTGGGACAAGTTGATAAAAAAGGACCCAAAAACAGATCAGTTACATGGACAAGAGTTAATCGATAATATTATAGGTGCCATAAAGACTTATAAGTCTAAAACCAAAGAAGTAATAATGGAAAATATTTCCATTATATACGTTGCTAGGAAGATCAGTTTCCTAGAAGGCAACAAAGAAGAAATAATAGAACGCTATATGGAAGGAGTTCGACGAAATTTACTTCAATCGATCGAACAAATTGCTGATAAATCAGACTCCTCAATGAAAAGTGACACCAACCATTCTATTAACGAAGAAGATCATAGTAGCATGTTAAACGACGCACAAAATGAAGAATCAGTAAACGAAGTTGACTTTCAAGATGTTGAATAATTTCTCCAAAAAATAAAAAAACTGGATAAAACCCAAGGAAAAAGAGCCATTGATTAGCAAGACAAGATGAAAAGGTGACCCCACACGTCATAATCGTGGGACCAACAGATAAAATAATATGAAGGACCCCGCAAGTCATAATCGTGGTACTCAAGACAGTGATACCTGTCACTGTGCACTGATAGCTGCACTATAAAATACTGTACATTACTGTAGAAGTATTCTTTTCTCTTCTTTAAATAGAGGCCTTTGCCTCAGATGTAGAGATATACGATTTTTTTTTAATTTTTATTGTCTCTCTCTAGTTTGCTCTACCTTCTCTCTAAAGAAGACGATTTTTATTGTAAAGTTCAAGTTTCATTTTGTATAGAGAAATCAGAAAACGTCCAAGTTTTGGACACAACGGCACAACTCTAAGGTACTGTTAATTCTTTTTCTTCTTTTTTTTCCAATGGCCAGGCTTATAGCTGGCTAAATCTATATCTATGTTGAATATGATACTTCTTAGCTTCATATTAACGATGCACTAGACTTAATTAAAATCAAGAGATTCTAAATATGAATAGTTAACTTATATTATGTAAGTCTTTAGTTTGGTTCCAAGATGGTGGTACAGTCGTGCTATATACTATAGATTTCAAATTTGCTTTAGTGGCTACGTCTAGCGTCTGGTGGTAAGACCGTTTATTTTGAGTTGTTTAAGGCCGTTTGAGATCCTAGTGAATCCTTCGGGATGTCCTAGACACATGGTTTGAAGTCACCACAGTATTTAGTTACCCTTGCCTGGGTAAAAGTTTACCATACAGTTAATTACTTACATAATCATAAGGCTAAAGATTCATATCATAGAATCCCTTAATTTTGATTCTGGTCAACAAAGCAAGGATACAATTTTGATCGGTCTAGTGACGCCGTGCGGACTACCGCCAGCCAACCAAGATCCTGGTCAACATGGTGTGTGTGTGTGTGTGTATATATATTTCAATTTAGATAGCACACTTTCTTTATTAGTCCGTTCCAAAAAGAATGACATATTTCTACAATTGGAAATAATTCAACTTTGCACTCTTCATTTTATCCATTTTACCCTTAATGAGAAACTTTTATAACCACACAAATGTCATAGTCCCACAAAGCTTTTACCCCTTAAGCTTTTAAGACCACAAGTTTCAAAAATCTTCTTTTCTTTTTAAGTTCCGTGCCAATCAGACTATCTAAATTGAAACGGAGGGAGTATATTTATGTATATTATATATTAATATATAAAAAATATATATTTTGATGGCTATTATTTTTTAGAACGCTGTACTGTGTAGTTCTCTCTATTCGTTTTGGACTAACTAGTTCGTAATTTGGGGGATCAGAACACAACCCTTTGGGCTCAGATGGTTACTTGGGCCTATTCGTTGATATGGCCGGGCTCACCACTTTGGACTTCGGAATAAAGAGGAAGCAGATGCAAATTACATTTGGGCCACTAGTTATGGGCTGGACTTGAAGTGGACAGTGTTTTCAAACGGCAGAATTGGGTTTACTCACTATTATTTGCGCTGTATGTCCATTTTCGAGGGCACTCTTTAAATTATGTCCCCGTTAACTCAGTGAGTTGTCCGCCTTAGAAAGTAGCTGGATGAATGTTTCTTTTTACAGTCAAATTTAACCCATTGAATTAGCGAGACATAGTTTAAATAGTTGAATAACATAGTACTTGCTTAGATTATAAAAATTGCTATACCCAAATCAAGAGTTAACATCACCTGATATTGTTAATGCACATATTCTTATTCTACACTGCACATATAAAATAATATAAAGATGTAGGAGTTAGAGCCAATGGAATGGCGGAATTACAACATTACCTCTCTATAAACGCAAGTTAGAATAATTTTCGGTATCTAAAATAGATTCTTTTTTCCAGTTTTGAAATAATTAAGTCTATTAAGAACAAAACAAACACCATCCGTTTTAGTTTTTGAAAATATTTAGCAAAACATTTTATACCTAAACGACGATTCTTGATGGTAATGCGCGAGATACCATTACCCAATTTTTTTTTTTTTTTTTTTTTTGAGGTTAATTCAGCCAATACAACTTTTTTAGAAATTTCCGAATAAGGTTGGATTAACACATCTGTGTTAATATATGTATACTTATCGTTCTTATATGAATGATGGTTTGAAAGTATATTTGATGTAACTTTTAAATTTGCTTTTATTTCGGACATTATTTGCTGGACTATTTGTCAAAACTTGCCCAAGTATGAAGTACGTATTTGTCTCTTTCCCTTGGGGCCTTAGCAATCAATGAATAAATTATATTATTCGACCTTTTGGGGCCAGAAAAGCCACACACAACTTACTCTTTGGTTAATCATTGATCAGGAGCACGCATGCATGTTATATGTAGCTGAATTTTGTGTAGAGACATGAAAATCAAGAAGCACTTTCTTGACATCACACATGTTGTTTGCCTTTTCCTTTCGTTATATCCTCCGATTTGCTGCATGGTGTTGTTTGCTAAATGCAAATCCTACCTGTTCTGCTGGGCAGTTTACAAATTACAAATACACACCTCAGCTTCTTCAGTTTCCAATTTTATATATATATATATATATATATATATATATATATATATATATATATATATCCGCTGCTTATAACATTATTCCGCAACATTGAATCATGAACATTTGAATGCAATAGTGAATACTATGTGACAATGGGGTGTCTTTTTCTTTCTTATGGTGTGTCCGTTGGAGTGTTACGAGCAGCGGAAGCAATCCCAGTATTTACTCATATGTAAATCAAATAACTAGCATGTACGGGGTTTCACAGGTTACCTCTTGTAGCGTGAATAAAGTTCCTCTATCACTGAGTCTTCAGTTTCACAACAACTCAATGAAATCTTCACCATCAGCATGATCACGATCCCGAACGTTCCACGGTCTTCTACTATCTTACCCAAATTACATTCGAAAAATAGTAATATAATATGGGTGTAACTTTTCTAGGAAAAAGAGCCTAAAATTCAGCCACCCTCTTCTCTTTCGCTTCTAGTAGGAAACCTTGTGCATTTATAGTACAAGTTTTAAGGGTTAAAACCTTTTTTTTCAAAATTTGTTAGATTTTCTTTTCCACCAAGAAAAAAATTCATTTATTTCCTATTATTTAGGCATAACATGGACCACATAATTTAATAATAAGGCTTCATATTATGGAATTGATTTTTAATTTTCAATATTATTATCTACCATAATAAATTACAAATTATTCCACTAAAAATTCGTAATTGCACTGCTTATGCAACTTTAAAATTCATCTATTAAATCTTATTTAACTTTCTGTATTAAGATTGAAATACTAATTAATTAAATTAAATTACTAACAAGTTAATTTATTCATTATTTTCTTTAGACTTTCGCTTGACTTAATTTATGTGTCGGATACAAAATCTACCGGCCGGATTTACACATGAAAACTTATAAGCTTTTATAAAGGTGTATCATCAATCTTTAAACCGAGACATGGATTCCATCAACTTATTATTACTTCACCAATGCACATTATTATTATTACCCAATTTATCAGGTATTTTGACCCGCGAAAAGATTTCACCTTTTAATAAATTAAAATAATTATAATACACATAACTAATGATTGTTATATCAAAATTTAGAGTATAAGTCCATTTAAAGCTAGAAAAGTTATTTTATTAAGTCAGTATAAAATACTTATCTTTATTTGGTCCGCTCAATACATACAAAAGTACTAACATAAGAAGGTGGAATTAAATCATTCTCAGAATCAAGATAAATTATATTAATTTTGTGTCTTGCGGCCCTTAGACCGGTCTCCCCTCATTCACGCCTTCCTTCAAGGCCTATTCTTTTGGATATCCTTGTTTTCTTCTTTCCTGGAACATCTTTTTCTTCTGATTGATGAGACTTCTGTGAGAGTTGATGATTTAATCTTTCGTGTATAAGCTAAATTCTATACACTAATTAAATCATCTACTATATAAGCACTGACTAATGTATGATCTATTTAAAATTTTATTAAAATCAAATAAATAATTTTTTCAGAATAAATATTATATCCAAACCAATTCCATGATTAGTAATATATATCGCAACGCTATCCTCTAAACATAGTACTATATTGTTAACGTTTTATCTTTTAATACCTTTTTCTCTTGTCATTTCATGTCTGCTAGAACACTCTGGATATTATAACTTGGAAGACCTAGGGAGTCATATTTCTTAAGTCGTTTGGTGGTTATACTTCTTTTAAACATAAAATCATTTTAAAAAGCACTATCTCATGAATCCAACCGAATATGTGTAATTAACGGCCCCAAAGGCTAATTAATCACGTACGCGATCATTCTTTCCTTAATTAAGATATGTATTAAGAATTTATTGTTAACTCATCATCAAGTTATCCCGTTATTCACACTTTAATTAACATGTATTATATATCTCAATTGAGCCGAGAGTCTATCGAAAATAATTTCTATAAGATTTACGTATACATTACTCTCTTCATATCCCACTTGTGAAATTACATTGCGTTTGTTGTTGTTAATATTATATTATATATCCCAAGTCGATAGAAAGAGGCCAAAGGAGGTGATCCTACCATTTACGTTTTGAACTATTCCAATCATATATGAACTTGTCATTCAAAATTTCAAATGCTCTTTGTCAAATTCAATACATCAAGCTCTCACTCATTTTAAATAGCATGGACCCAATGAGGGAGGTGTCAAACAATAGATAGTCATGAGAATTACTTTAGAAAAAAAGACTCTAGATTGATTAGAAAGTTTTTTCATGATATTTAGCTTGATAAAGTTCCGTATCGTGGTATGTTCGACAAAACTTGACTAAGATGATATACCGAAAGAATATTTTCATGATCAGTGGTGATGGTAATCAAAGGATGAATACTTTTCAAACATTGTTCCATTCCGAAGTAAAAAAACTTGGAGGAAAGGCTAGAAGACCTTGAGTACGTACTACAGAGAACGACAGGCAGGGATCCGTTTCAAATGCCAAATAAAATATTAGAGAGATTAGAGTAAAAATTCTCTCTATTAATAATTTCCTTCCCCCTAAGTTGGTCTCATCCCCACCCCTCGCATAGGACCAAATACCACCACCATTACTAAAACCCCCGAACCACCGGACACTAGTTCAACACTGATGGAGATTGAACCAACTCAAAAAGAAAAAATAAACACCTTTAAGGAGATACTACCGGAAAAAACTTGACAAAGTCAAATGTATACCACACCCAATACCACCAAACGGTGACAATGGCCAAATCAACCACCAGATGACGCCAGTGGGCCCATCATTCTCAGCCAAAAACAAAAAACCACACTCTATCACCCTTGGCGATTCTCTATAATCGTTAAGATTTTTAGGAAAAGGTATCTCACCACCTATTGAAGAAATTACAACACATATAGCGAACACCTGACACTCAAAGATCTGGACTGGGATTTCTTTGTGGTGAAGTTCGAAAAAGAAGAGAACATGAAGATTTCCCTCGCGGAGGCCCATGGTTCATCATGGGACACTTCCTCTCCGTTATGAATTGGGAACCAAATTTTGTGCCGGCGGAATTGAAAATACATGTCATCGCCATCTGGATCCGGCTTCCCCAATTACCAACGGAGTTCTACGATAGAGAGATCCTGAAAAGGGTTGGGAAAAGAGTTGGTAGGCTACTGAAAATCGATACGTGTACCTCTGCCACTTTAAGAGGCAGATACACACAGATTTGTATCGAAGTACCCATAGTGGTACCCCTCCAAACGATGGTGCTAATTTGAGAGCATAAGCAGCCAATTGAGTATGAAAAGAAGGGCATCCTGTGAAATGGATGTGAGCGACTGGGTCACCTGCTCAAAAAATGCCAAATCAAAAGTCAATAGAGGCAAACAAGACAGATGAGACATCCACGGCGAGTCACAGTAGCCACGGGGAAGAGGACTGAAAAGTGGTGGAGTTCCCACGGAGATCAAAAAGGCAAGGGAGAATGCAGGACACCAAACACCACGGACGACCAGGGCAATAGAGAGCAGCCCGGGAAGCAGGAAGCGGGCACCGGATTCAGGTAAGTTTTCTGTCCTTGGTAGCATCGAGGAAGGTGAGGGCAGCAGTAAGGCTGTTGAGCAAGGCGGCTCTAGGCTGCGGAAAAACTGGGCCAAACTAGACAGGACCAACAAACACCTATAGGCCTCGTCTAACCAGTCCCTAACGGGACAGACAACTTAAGCCATATTGGCCCAAGTTACAAATATCTGGGCCACTAGCGTACAACCCAAGCTAGAAACACGAGTTACAACTTGTGCTAAATTTTGAGCACATGCAAGGCACATGCCCTCCTACCACACATGTATTTCCTGTCTCTGACACGGCCCAAGGGAAAAAACACGCACCCACATCGGGTAAGAATAATACCCAAAATGAAATCTCAAATCTGATACCTCCCAACTCTGACATAAGTCAACTCCTGGGGTCCACTAACGGGGATAAGTCTAACCTCTCTATTAATATTACTAATGCTGGCAAAGGTGAAAGGGATTTAATCACTCATTGTCACTCACCCTCTCACACCATACCTACCCTGCCTCCCATCATCACTTCCCTTTAGTTGATTTGACTGACGTTGTCGCCTCCCAAAGATCTCAAATGATGAGTAATCTTCATGAAAGGAAATCTAATGGCGAAGGTCTTTGCTTAAAAGAAAAGGGATGTATAACAGTTAGAAAAAATTCCACTAACAACAGAGACACCAAATATGGAGGGAAAACCAAATAACCCAACAAGCAACAACAACATGCAGAGCCAGGGAGAAGAGCCAGCCCCAATATTGGTATCACTCCTACTTCCCACGGATCACATCCCAACCTCATGGTTGAAGATGGCTCTACTGGGTGTTGCATTTCCCTTGAATTTCACAATAGGGACAATGCCCATCTCAGTAGTTATTCAAAACCCATGTTACCTGGCCAAATTAGTCACATCCAGCCTAAACCAAGCCCTGCTGAATTATGGCCACCAATTGTGGCTGGCAACACTAATGCAAGCCCAGTTTGCACTGAGCCAGCAGACAATGACAACAGATCGGTTGAGCTTCCTCATGCAGCAGATAAGCCACACTCTCCCTGTCTTCCTACTAGTCTCCCCAGGGGAGGGGATCCCCAACCCCCCTTCTCTCCAGGGACACCAGCATAGACAATGACCCCATCATCAATGACAGGGTCAGAAATGTGCACGAACACCTAGAGGCAACCAACATAGAGTTAGAGGAAATGATAGCAAGGTTGGGAGTGCCCAAAACCAAAGCTATGCTTCTACAACAAGAGAAAACAATATAGTTCAGAGGGTCTGGGAGAGAAATGCTTATTGTACTATGACCAAGAAGTATGGTAATGTACGGAGTAAGCCTAAGATGATCCTTAGAGCCAAACTCAGGAGACTCAGCTTTGAACTTGAAACCAGTAATGGCCCAGTTAACCACCCAGACCTCTCCTAGAATAGAGAACCAAGAGGACTCACCAGTGAAGATGAAAACCAAATGCCTGAAAAGGAAGCCACAAACCAACCATAGATTACGAATAAATTTCATCATCTGGAATATTATGGGGGCTAATAGTGGGGAATTCAGGAGGCATTGTGCTGAAATGGTAAAACTGCACAAACCTGCCATGCTGATACTCTTAGAAACCAGGATGACTGAGCATGAGCACCTGATCCAGGAGTTGGGTTTCACAGGACAAATTCATAACCCTATTGTGGGCCTGTCAGAAGGCATTATCATAATGTGGAAAGATGACATCCTGAAGATTGACGAGGTCTCCACCCCCCTACCATGGCATCAATGTCATGGTCAAGGTAACTTCCACTTTCACCCCTTAGATTTTCACTGCAATATATGCCAATAACACTTATGCTAACAAAAGGGCTCCGTGGGACCAGCTTAGAACTATTTCTGATGGTTACAGGGGTAGCTGGCTAGTAGGGGGATTTCAATGAAGTCCTAAGAGCCAGAGATAAGCAGGGGGAAACTGTATCTCTGCCCCAAGAGCTAGCCTATTTTGGCAATGCTTGAACCATTGCAAACTTATTGACTTGGGTTTTAAGGGGAGTAAATACACTTGGACTAACATGAGATACAGGAATATGAGTCAACTAATCCTCGAAGGACCAGATAGGTGCTTTGCGTATGATGAGTGCATCCAGGGTTACCCTTATAGTAATGTGAGTCACCTCCCTAGAATACATTTTGATCACTGCCCTATGTTGATCAGTTTGTGGCCCAATACCTTGAATACTACAACTAGACCCTTTAGGTTTGCCATGTGGTGTAGTCACCCATCATTCTCTACCATTGTCCAACAAGACTTTGAGGGAAGTGGTAGCCTTGAAAGGAGTATTGCTTAGTTCCAGTCCTAAGTATTGACCTGGAACAAAATTGTGTTTGGCAATATATTCCAATAAAAAGAAGCATTTTCTTGCCAGACTTGGGTGCATTCAGAAATTTAATGCCTACCCCTTCAGCACTTTCCTGCAGAGTCTAGAAGGGCAACTTCTAGAGGAATATTCCTCTATTCTTAATTGTGAGGAGATTTTTTGGAAAACTAAGTCTAGGATCAACTGACTGATGGAGGTGGATGCTAATACTAACTTTTTTCAAACCCTCAAAAGGAGAAGGAGGAACAAAATCATGGCCCTACAAGATGAGGTAGGGAACTGGATTGAAGACCAGCATGAAATCCAAAACACCATTTACCATTACTACTCTAATATATATACCACTGAACAGTTAGTATCATCCACACCCTGACAAAGCAAAACCTATGATGCTCATACCCAGTCCACGACAGAGCAATCTATGTTGAATGCCTCCCTTAGGAGTAGTGAAATCAAAGTGGCCATTTTCTCCTTCAAGCCTGCAAAGGCCCCTGGACCTGATAGTCTCCACCTTATTTTCTACCAAAGATACTGGAAAATCCTAGAGAATAAATAACCCGGTTCTATAATCAGACTTTCAATACCCTATAAATGAAGCCTGAAATAAACATAACCTATCTATGTCTGAGCCCTAAGTGGCCAATTCCACAATCCTCATGAACTTCATACCTATTGGGCTATGCAACACTATGTACAAACTAATCACCAAAATAATTGTCAATAGAATCAGGCATGTTTTTCCTTCTATTATTGGCCCAAGCCATGCTAGTTTTTTGTCCAATAGGAGGGCCAGTAATAATGCCATCATAGTGCAGGAATACATAAGTCATTTCACTAAGATGAAAGGGAAGAATGCTAATATGATCCTCAAAATTGACCTAGAAAAGGCATCTGACAGAGTAGAATGGTACTTTATTTGAGACACTCTGGTGTCCTTTGATTTTTCCCACAATATGACCAAATTAATCATGTCTTGCATCTCTACAAGCTCTATCTATGTCCTGATGAATGAGGGTAGGACGGAGTTCTTTCATCTTAATAGGGGTATCAGACAAGGGGATCCTATGTCCCCTTACATTTTTATTATGTCCATGGAAAGACTATCTAGGAGCATTGAGGCCCAAGTGCATAATGATAACTGGTTTCCTATCAAAATTAGTCATAATGGGCCAAAAATCTCTCACTTCTTCTTTGCTGATGACCTAACCCTATTTGCTAGGGCAAACACCAAGAAATGTGTCACCATCGTGGAGACTCTACACCATTTCAAGAGCCTATCTGGCCAAGCGGTCAATACCCTAAAGTCTAAGGTTGTCTTCTCCAAAAACTGCCATTAGGATACAATAGATAGATTAGCTAGGACTTTGGACATTAAGGCTAGCAATTCTTTTGGTAAATACTTAGGCTTTCCAATCTTCCATAAGAGGCCAACCAATAGGGATTTTCAGTTCATCATTGATAGTATGCAAGCTAAGCTAGCTAGCTGAAAAACTAACTTATGAACATGGATGGGAGAACTACTTTAAACAATTCCTCTTTGGGGTGCATCCCTAGTCATGTCATGCAGTACATTAGGCTACCTGCCCAAGTATGCAATCAAATTGATAGGATTCAAAGAAATTTTATGTGGGGCATTACTGCTGTAAAGAAGAAAATGCATATGATCAAGTGGGATGTCATTACTAAGTCTAGAGATGCAGGGGGCCTTAGTGTGTAGAAAGCTGACCTTAGGAACACTGCCAGCCATGCTAGCCTGGCATGGAAGATGTATAACAGCCCTAATGCCCTTTGAGCCAAAGTGTTGTTTCACAAACACTGCACTAGCAACCACCATAACAAGCACGTTGCCTCTAGAACCTGGACTAGCATTAGGAATGGGTGGAAAGTGTGTAGGGATACTAATAGCTGGATAGTGCATAGGGGTGATAGAATCAACCTATATAATGACAGATAGATTCAAAACTTGAAACCTCTTAGAACTTTGATTAGTGGACCCCTTAACAGGGGAGAGGAAAACAGAACTCTGGCGACCTGTCCCCTAAATGGCCATTTGAATCCTAACAATATTTCCTTCAAGCTGCATGACATTGTGATTTCCAGCATAAACTCCACCATTTCTAATGCTAACCCTCTTAGAATAGATAAAATAGGGTGGAACAAAACCAATAATGAGCTATTCTTTACCAAATTTGCATACTCCGTGGTCCTTGAGCAATATGATACACTATGCCACAATCCAGAAATGGACTTCAATTGGATTTGGTCAAAAAAGATGCCAAACAAGATTAAATACTTCCTGTGGCTACTGACTCATGGCAGACTCCCTACTACCAAACACCTGCACCGCAGGAAAATCATTCTGAACCCCAGGTGCTTCTTCTATGACAAAGAAGAGGAATTCATTGAGCATGTCATAGTCAATTGTGATAAAGCCAAGCTATTCTGGGACAATCTATCCCACATGAGCCTCAATAACCACAGTGTCACCACCATCTTGAATGAGCAGAACAAATGGGGATGCACTACCAACACAACCCATAAAAAAAACTTCAGCTCTCTCCTAAAATGGGGTAATTTGGTCCCATTCTGCTTATGGGAGATTTGGCTCACTAGAAACAACAATTGTTTCAATAAAAAAAGAGAGCCAGTTTCCTGTAAAAATGCCATAACTAGAGCTGTTGAATTCATTCATGTGTCCGGAGAATGCTCTGACATCCTACCAATGTCTTACATATCAAGTGGCATCCTCCCAAGAGAGGCCACTATAAACTCAACACAGATGGGGCAACAATGCAAAAAGGGTTTATTGGAGGATTAGGAGGAGTAATTAGAAACAACAATGGGGATTAGGTGATCGGTTTTATGGGAAAAATAAATTACACCAACACTCACCACTTTGAACTGATAGCTCTAATGCAGGGACTAAGAATGGGAGTCTCAAACAACTTCATGCCCTTAGAGGTTAATATAGACTCAACTGAGGTAATACACAGTATCAATAAAGGCAGCCTGATTTATGAAGCTATTGCATGTGAATGCAGGTCACTCCTAACAGCACGGGGGCATCATTTAGAAGATCAGAGCTATAGAGAAGTCAATAGGGTGGCGTATAAGCTTGCTAAGGAAGCAGGCAAGACGGTAGAAACAACAACAAACTTTTTAGTAGTTCCTCCGGTGTTTGCCAATGAAGCAATATGGGTAGACATCCTAGGAACTATTTTTTTTTAAAAAAAAAGGAGTTGTAATATTTCTAATGTAGCGATAAACTACATGCTTTTTGTGGAGGTTTATACCCCTCCACATGTTTCTGTTATAACAAACAGCCAAGTAGTAGTTAATATATATACAATTATCTTGTTGATAAAAAAAAAAAAAACCAAG
>MCJB01039187.1:5796-17847 GCA_002018475.1 Nicotiana obtusifolia | reverse complement strand
ATGATGATGATGATGATGATGATGATGATGATGATGATAATAATAATAA
Source organism: Nicotiana obtusifolia (assembly GCA_002018475.1). Lineage (NCBI taxonomy): Eukaryota > Viridiplantae > Streptophyta > Magnoliopsida > Solanales > Solanaceae > Nicotiana > Nicotiana obtusifolia. The sequence continues at coordinate 17,798 of MCJB01039187.1, read as the reverse complement.
TAATAATAATATAATTTTGAAAAAAAAAAAAAAAAAAAAGGAACGACAGGCAGGAATAGAACAAAACTTGAGCAACAATTAATGCTGACCGATCGAGCGTGATTGCGCAATGACAATTAACTTGGAAACTGAGATATTTGCTACTCAGAAGCCCCGAAAGTAAACAAGATGAAGATGTGAATATCTATAGGAATCGAATTATCATGAAGAAATTATGCACTGAGTTGTTGATTACTAAGTGAAATTAATTGAGTTGGATCCAAAAAGTTAAATCCATATATGGAAATTTTATATATAGTTAGCCCTAATTCTAATTGGTATTGAGGAATTGAATATATAATATATTGTGAACTTGTCATAAATTTACAATATTATTACTAAATTACTTCGCGGCAATCCACTAAAAAGAATGAAAAGAAAAGAGGTACATTTTGCCTTTGCACTTGACAGCTAGCCCAACAAGTTTCCTAACTTTGAGAGGTAATTAAGCCACATACTATATGCTTGGATTTTGGACTAGTGAAATGACTAGCCACAGTCAAATCAACAACTTAAGGTTCCAAACTCCCTTTAAAAAATCTGGTTATAATTAGGAAAGATAATACTAGCCGTACGTAGTTAATTAATTAACATTTGGAGCCTAAACTTGTTAGTGTCATCACAATTTTTATTGAAACTATTCCTAATTGATGTCACAGTCCACGGACCCTCAAATCATGAAAGAAGATCAACGTAGTGGAGCATCTGGCACGTGCTTCAGCTTATTGGATTTCAAACACATGGGCTCCGTTGCTCATCCACCTTTAACCCAACCAAAATAATTGAATATTTTTCTTTAATGAAAATTGATCAAAAGATGGATTTTTATCTGCGGTAGAAATTATTTATATTCAGTTGCTTAAAAATTTATAAAATTTATATATTTTTTGAATAATATTTTAAGAACAATTATACATTGTCATTTTCCCAAAAAAATTATATGAAAGAACCCCTTAAATTAAGTTTTGCTTTTTCAATAACATAAATTACCTACCTACCCATCTCTGCGCATATATATTAAGGAATGAGATTTTCCATATAAGAAGTTCTCCAAAGGGGAATATGTAAAATGCATATCCCTCCAAGATTTCTAAAATAGTTCTCCCTTTTTTTCTTTTCAAAACTCCATTTTCTTAAGTCCCCTTTTCAGTAATTTTCACATACTTTATTTTAATTTGATGCATGCCAAATAACATCGACGTATATGGTTTTATTGGTGGTGGTAAAATATTAAAATAAAAATTACGTCTCGGATCGACTAAACCAATTAAAAAAATTTTGGTCCCATTTCCAATCATTTTCCACTTGATAGTTCATGTTCGTTGGTTAAGCCGAAGGACCATCAAACCAAGGTATGGCTAACAAGTCGACTTTCCTCGGTCATCACCTACTTAGCCCAAGAATATTCTTTCTTTGTCTTGTCTAAAGTTCGGTAAATTGAAAAAGAGGAGAAAGCTTTACACGAATGCCAAAACAAAAGTAAACACACATTTTCATTCTGTTTGAAATTTTATTTAGTGATTTCTGTCAAGATAAAATTATTCTCATCCTGTAAAATAAGTTTCTTCTAAGTTATTGATATTTTATACTTAATACATTGCTTTTCAGTAGAAGTTACTGTTGGTTCGAATCTATGTTACTATAGTAATTAAGTACTTCCTAATGATCACGTAATTTGAGGTAAAATCTTTTATCTGTCTCAAATATAAATGTGTTCAATATTCTATTGCAAAGAATGGAACTCATTGTAACAGTTTAAACTAAACGTCTCTTATATACTTTTTCTTGCGTCGAGGGTTCACCAAAAATAATTTCTTTACTTTGGACCGTACGAATAACATTTACGTACACATTACCCTCCCCATATTTTACTTGTGAGAATTTATTGGGTGTGTTATTTTTGTTATTGTTGTCCCTTTTAAATTTCGGAGAAGAGTCATAACTGCCCCTGAACTATTGGAAAAGGTCTAAATATACTCCCTATCCACTTATTGGGCTAAAAATACCCCTCCATCCATCTTTTTGGTTCACTTATGCCCTTTGACCGTTAGGTCAATGCTGAATTTAAAAATAATTATTTAAATTTCACGTGGCAACTTCTTATTGGTCGAAATTAAAACATCTAACCTATTAGAAAGACCTCTTATATCTACCCTTTTTTTCGGACTAACCCGCCCCAAAGATGACCCGAATAAAAAGTTTAAATATAAAAAGAGACGCCCCACTTCCATCTAACCCATGGATTTACATGTGTTCATTTTCTTGATTAATATCATGTATAGCATTATCACCGAATAAAGGTTCATGAACAAATTAAATAAACAAGAAAAGCCTAACATGAATGTGCCAATGATTTTCTTGACAATAATGTGGGACAAAAGATTAGGGGTAGTCCAATAGTTTATGATGTCTTCCAAAAAAACACTTTGAGATCTTTCCGTTATGTGAAAATAATTAAATTAAACTCATCTTGAATATAATGCAATTTATGTCTATCATATAAATTGAACTGGATGTCATAACAAGAAAAAGAAAATCACGTATTAAATTTGTGTCTATATGTTTGCTGCAACTTCTATGGATCTTTTGTCCCATGCAGTTTGATAGAAGTGGGGCCTCTCTTTTTCGGTTAAATTTTTTATTCGGATAGGGTTAGTGTTTCAAGTGGGTTAGTACGAAAAATTAGTAGATATGAGTAGGTTTTTCTAATGGGTTAAATATTTTAATTTTGGCCAATAAAAAATTATCACGTGGAATTTAAATAACTTCAAAAACGTGTAAAATAAAAGGCGTGGACCATGAAACTGCGTCTTCACATGAACTGACACTGTAAAAATCAGAGTGCCACTAAATCTGTGGGTACACCATATATATATATATATATATATATATATATATATATATATATATTATGCCCCCTTATTTGCTACTACTATAATAATAGATGAAAGAAGGCAATTGGGTGAATATGATCTTTGGTCCTCACTTCAGACTGGGGTATGCTTCAGCTGAATTATTATTTTTGATTCGAATCTTTTCTATTTTGGAAGATGCATAAAATGTACAGGTAAAAAGGCAGGGTCCATTTCATACTAGAAGAAGATTATAGGGTGCACAAATGTACCTTTATATCGTACTCAATGATGTATACGTTTGACCAGTAGTGTTTAATCTTCAATTAAATGTAAGTAAATTATATCATGAAACGAACAATAAAGTTATTTGGTATTTATTATTAGCAGTATAGATCATATGCAAGTGTATCATTCTTTCAATAATATATACCGGAGTGAAGGTTGTATAGGTCAAGAATCTGCCTTTGGAATATTTAGCATAAAATGATATTAATGAATGTTATCGAGTTCGCTTAAGACAATAGCAAGATTAATGGCCGAGGTATCGATATAAGCCGTGGTCGAGATATCAATAGAGATCACAGTCAAAATGTCAATAAGGGTCGAGGTCGAGATCGATTATTAGTATAAGACTTGTAACGGCTAATTTGTCAGAATAGAGTATTAAAAAGAGGAATATTCCTAGTGTTTGTACTATTAGGGTTTTCTAAGAAAAATGGCCCATATATATAGAAAGAAGAGACAATGATAAGGGCATGTAATATTTTTTTGATAAGAACACTTTTGAGAAGAAGACTCCCTCTCTGATAAAAACACAAAGGCTATCTTTTTATAAAGATTCTCATTCATATTATTCCCCATTTTTCCACCAGATCCAAGGATTGTTCATGCAAATCTTGGATCTATCTGTCATTTACCGTTGTCAGGCAGAATATTCACCTTGTCCGTTCATTATCGGGTGAATCATTCTCTTTATTTACATAAATACCATTTATTGACATTTATTGCTAGATATATCTCATTTAATGTTCTTGTTGTAAGAGTAATGTCATATTTATTGTCATCAATCATATGCAAACTTAGTCCCATCTATCGTGCATCCTTATGCTTAATATCTAGAATCATTATCCTTAACTAGATTTGACCCTTCATTATATAAATTTAATAGTTTAACTGGAGATTATATTTCTTGGTCAAATTATTTGGCGCCGTCTGTGGAGATTTTCTAGCTAAACTTTTTAGTTTCTTTTAGATCTACAACAGGCACTGATTACTGACGTAAAAAAAAAAGGAATATTTTTCTCTCCACATGCATAGATCTAACATGGCAGGTAACAGAGAACAAAGAGTAAGAATTATGAGTACCCTCCCAACCAACCTCATGGACATCATCCACGAGAGCTTAGAAGCAGTGGACGAGGGCACAAAGCCCAATGCCTCCCCTAGGCGAGGTGGATCACCCCCTCCCCTTTGTAGCATCACCAAATCCCTTGGCAAGACAACCTCCACATCCATGGGAGAGGAGGAACCGCCAGCGATAAAGAAGCTCCTTAAAGCCTGGTTAACTAATACATTGACCAGCGTCCTCCATAAGTTCGTTCAGGGCGTGGCTGCAGTGACTGCGAGAACCTGTGCTACGCCACTAGATTACGAGCAACATGATTAACTTCCTCCCCCCCCACCCCCAACAGGTATCACTCACAATGTTGTTAATAATGCAGGTAATGACGTCCTCACAACCATTCTGAAAAGGATGGAAGAAATGGAAAATGAGAACAAGACACTTCGGGACCAAATGAGAGAGCACCAACAAAGGGTCGACAAAATACTGGGCGCTCCTAAGTTGTTACCGAAGAGAGATGCCGGTCGGTTCGTCGAGCAGCCGTACAGCGACGGCGCTTCCCTGCATGCCATACCGAAGACTTTTAAAATGCCGCGCTACATGAAAATATACGATGGCACGACCGACCCTAAGGATCATCTGACCTACTACATCACCGCCGTGAAAGGCAACAACCTCACAATGGAACAAGTACCCTCCATTACGCTAAAGAAGTTCGGCGAAACCCTCACGGGAGGAGCACTAATCTGGTACTCATAACTACCAGCCCGTTCCATCGAAACTTTCGAGGAAATGACTGATAAATTCGTCACCCACGTCGGAGCCAAAAAGGCCGAGGCGAGAGCGAATGATATCTTTGCTATCAAATAATCGCTAGGAGAAGGACTTAGGGATTTCCTCGCCCGTTTCAACCAAGTGAGAATGACTTTGCCCAATATATCAGAAGGAATGGCGGTGGCCTCTTTCAAAATGGGTTGAACAGAAATGGTTCGAGAGCGACAAGAAATTTATTGAGTCGCTTATGAAATACCCCCAACAACTTGGGACGAAATACATAATGCATACTGTGTCGAAGTTCGAGCAAACGAAGACGACCTCAATGGGCCAACTCATCGACTGACCTCAGTACAAGCAGAATCCAGAAAAGATCGGAGAAGTGATATCAGAAGAGATCCGGCAACCTCACGGCCAAACCGGGACCGACATCTCCCATATGTCAGAACTACCGCTATACCCTCACCCCGCCATGAAGAAGGCCCACCCCGGTCAAGAACAGGGACTCACCGGAATGAAAGAGGTATGCCCCTTTTATTATCCGCTCACAATTTTTGCGTGTCACCTACAGAGATTGTCTACGCCCTGAAGAAGCTCAGATCAAAGGTGAAGTGGCCACAAAATATGAGGTCAGATCCGAATCCTCTGCAAGTACCATCAAGAGCGAGGAAACAAAACCAAAGATTGCATCGCCCTAAGACAGGAGGTCGTAAATATGCTGCGACAAGAGCACCTCAAAGAACTGCTGAGCAATCGGGGAAGAACTAACTTTGCTAGGGGGCGCAAACAACATCAAGGACCGCCGAAGCCGCCCTCACCAGCCCCCCATCCACAAGATCATCGACGGTGAAGATGATGCTTCCATCAACAGCGTAAAGTTCACCACGACCCACAAGCTCAAACGGTCGATCACCCACGAACGGTATGACGAACTCGAAGAAAGTATCATCTTCGATATGTCAGATACCAACGGTTTCACATTCCCTCACTGTGACGCTCTTGTTATTACTTTACGAATTTTAAATACCGACGTAAGACGGATTATGGTAGATGACAGAAGCGACGCGTGTGCTATCCATCCCTGAGTACTCACATAAATGAAACTCAAGGACAAGATAGTACCACGCTGTATCACACTGACGGGTTTTAACGATGCAGTTGAACAAACATCTGGCGAGATCACACTCCCCGTCTTGGCGGGTGGCGTCACTCTGGAGAACATTCCACATCATAGATTAGGACATGACATACAACGCCATAATAGGGTGACCGTGGATACACACCATGAGAGCTATACCCTCCAACTTGTACCAAGTCATCAAAATTTCCAACTTCATGGGGGATATTCAGCATATGCGGGGAACAACATACATCTCAAGAATGCTACCTCATCGCCTTAGACTGCACGACCACTTAACAAATGAAAGACAAAGAGAAGGAAGCATAGCAATCAACAGGCTTGAGGTCGGTAGATGTTGAGGTCGGTAGAAGACGACATCAAAGACGTCATCAAAGACCCCAATGTGGCCGAGGCCGCAGGATCGACTATAGAGGACCTCGACCCCGTTCAGCTAGATGTCAACGATCTCAGTAAGAAAGCTTACATCGGCTGCAAACTCCAAGAGCTAGGTAAGTTTTGCAAATTCTTAATTGCTAACACGAACCAATTTGCTTTTAGCCATGAAAATATGCGAGGTATCCCAAAAGAGATTGCCACACACAGATTGAACGTCCATCCACTCTATCCCACGGTAAGACAAGTTCGACGCAAGTTCAATTTTGCAATCAATGACACGGTGTGCGAAGAAGTGTAAATTTATTAGAAAATGGCTCTATCAAAGAGTCGAAATACCCCTAATGGGTCGCCAACGTGGTCATGGTAAAAAGAAAAACGGCAAGTGACGGATATGTGTGGATTTCACCGACTTGAACAAAGCTTGCCCCAAGGATTCGTTTCCACTACCTCATATCGACCAACTCATCGATGTGACATCCGGACATGAGTTGTTGAGTTTCCTGGACGCTTACTCGGGCTACAATCAGATCCTTATGGAGGAAGTGGACCAGGAAAAGACTACTTTAATCATCCACCAGGGGATGTACTGCTACAGGGTCATGCCGTTCGGACTGAAAAATGTGGGGGCAACTTACTAGAGACTGGTGAGAAAAATGTTCAAAGAACAATTCGAAAAGACGAGGGAGGTATACATCGACGACATGCTGGTCAAATCCAAAAAGAAATAAGATCACATCGATCATTTAAGAGAACCCTTCGGCATACTCAAGCAATACGGCATGAAGTTGAACCCCGAAAAGTGCGCATTCGGCGTGGCCTCAAGAAAATTCTTGGGTTTCTTAATGTCGCAGCGGAGTATCGAGGTCAATCTTGACCAAATCAAGGCCATCGAGGGTATACCAGAGCAGTTGACCACTAAAAAACAAGTCCAAAAGCTAACCGGCCGTATCGCTGCCCTGTCAAGGTTCATCTCGCGATCCTCCGATAGGTGCCATAAATTCTTCGGCGTACTTAAAAAGGAAAACGGCCTCCAATGGACCCCTGAATGTGTCCAAGCATTGAAGGAGTTGAAGGAATACCTATCTTCGCCACTGTTGCTCTCAAAACCAGAACCAGGTAGCCTCTCCTCGTCTATCTCGCCGTAGCCGAAGTAGCTGTGAGCGCAGTCCTAGTCCAAGAAAATAAAGGTACGCAATCTCCCATATATTACATTAGCAAGACACTAGTCGACGCTGAGGTATCCCCACCTTGAAAAACTGGCTCTGGACTTAGTCGTAGCTTCACGGAAGCTTAGACCGTATTTCCAATACCATCCCATCTCGGTCGTCATGACTTTCCCCTTAAGAAGCATTTTACACAAACCCGAACTTTCGAGCAGATTGGCCAAATGGGCCATTGAACTAAGCGAGCAAGATATCACATATCGACCGTGAATGACGATAAAGTCTCAGGTCCTCGCCGACTTTGTCATCGACTTCAGTGCGCATATACAGCCTGAAGTCGAAAAGGAAGCCCTCCATACTTCTCAAACACACGACCTCTAGGTCGTATACTACAACGGCGCATCTAACACGTTGGGGTCCGGGATGGGACTCGTACTTGAAGTCCCGACAGGCAAAGTGATTCGCTAGTCCATAAGGTACCCGGACATGACTAACAATGAGGCTGAGTATGAGGCCTTAATTGCAAGACTAAGACTAGCACTCAAATACGGCGCGAAGCAGCTAAGGCTGCACTGCGATTCTAAGCTCGTGGTCAACCAATTCACATGGACTTTCCAAATCAAGGAGCAGAGGTTACAAAAATACCAGATCGAAATCTGCAAACTACTATCCGAGTTCGACGAATGTCAGCTTGATTAGATTCCCCAAGCACCGAATATCGAGGCAGACGGCCTCACAAAATTGGCAGCAGCCACCAAAAACATCACAACCGGAGATCAAAGTGTGGTCCATCTCCTCAATTTGTCGATAGACCAAATCGAGGTAAGAACCGTAAATCTAATATGGGACAGGCGCAACCGTATTACTACATATTTATAGGACGGTATACTCCTCAATGATAAAAAAGAGGCCAAGAAATTGCAGATGCAAGCAGCCATGTACAGCATCGTTCACAACGAGCTATGCGAAAGGACATATGGCGGCCCCTTAGCGAAATGCTTGGGCCCAAATCAGACGTGGTGCGTCCTTGAAATAGTGCACGAAAGCCACTGCAGAGTTGACTCCAACAATCGAGCGCTGGTCAGGTGCCTCATATGAGCAGGATACTACTGGTCCCCCATGAAAAACGAAGCCGCAGACTTCGTGAAAAAATACGAGCAATGCCAGAAGTACGCCCCAATGATCCACCAAGCAGGCGAACAACTACACTCAGTGACTTCCCCTTGGCCGTTCATCAAATGGGGAATGGACATCGTGGGCCACCTTGTCACACCCCAACTTTGGGGAGTGTGGCCGGCACTCGGCACCCGAAGGCCCGAGCGAACCAACCATAGCATCTGTGACATGTAATATGAATAATAGTCCGACAAGGATGCAATATGACACTAAAAAGAACCCAAAAACAACTTATATATATATATATATACATATATATCTAAGGCCAACAAGACTATATAGTCATGCCAACTGTACAGGGGGCCAACAAGGCCATGCAAAACATATATACACTGACAACTGGTCTGCAAGCCTCTAAAAGAGCAACACAATATCAACAAGTCGGGATAGGGCCCGACATACCCAAAACAATACATATACATATGCATTTGTACCTATAGACTCACAACCAGCAACTCCGAAGAAGTGGAGTGCGACACTCAACCGCTGATCTCAGTGTCCTACTGTGGAGGCACGCCGGCCTGTCTATCAGCACCTGTGGGCATGAACACAGTGCACAAAAGAAGTCAATACGAAATATGTACTGAATATGTAGGGCGGCAAGGACAAGCAAAAATAAGGTAAATAATATGAGAAGAGATTTACAAATAACCTGAAACTCTGTTCAAAGCCACTGAGGGCGACCATATCCACAACATAAATGTAAATGCGTGCTCGTAAAATCATTCCTCACTGTGGAGGTATATATATTATATCATATAACAATAATAATAAATCCCTCAGTGGGGTGAGCTCATCATCACAACATCATCTCTGCCCAACTGATCAGTGGCAATGCACAGCTACGTGCCTACGCGGCCGCCTACAACACGGCTCGGTAAAGAAGAAACATGTCTAGGTGCACATATAAGTGCCTACCCGGCCGACTATAGCGCGGCTCCGTAATGAAAATAAACACACACACACATATATATATATACATAAGTGCAATGCAAGACCGACCTCAGAAGAGATATCATGACAAGAGTCGAAGTGACCTATTGTCGTTATCCTTCGACTATCTTTATTGTCCCTACGTCCTTTGGTTTCCAACCATGAGACAACCAGCACAAGAAACATGGAAGCTATGTAGTACGGATTTATTTGAAGTAGACATCATGTTCAAGCTATCAATAACCATGATCAATATGGACGTCGAAAAAAGAACGAACAAAATTTTTTTAATTCTCTTTGAGTGATGAACAAGGAAGGATGAGAATACTTAAATCTTCTTCGTATGAGTCATTCATGTGAAAAGGGTAGATTTAATCATATTTATCAATTTGAAGTGGAGCAGTTCGAATTTGATGAAACAATCCAATAAACGTTCATTCGAGTTCTAGTCATGCCGAAAGATATAAAGAAGGACCCTACATACCTTGTTGATAGAGCTATACGCGTCTTCCGGGTCCTTGAATACCTTATGAATGGCTACCTACACAAAATGAATTATTCGAGATCAAAAGAAACTCATAGCTCATGAGAGTCTTCACTTATACATTTAAGTAAGCAATTCGCGGGCATAAGTTCGTAGGCTCTTTTGTAGCTCAATTTTCCCGCAAAGCACTACAAAATTTTTACTTTCCTACTCCCCCTAATCAGTGCAATCCTATCCATACCACCATAACTCCAAGCAACATGTTAAAACTACATAAAACAGCCCAACAAGAAAGCCAAGTCCATAAGAGTTCATAAGAATCTCAAAAGCTCATTCTATGGGGGTTTCTACCCAATTTTTAGGTTTAATTACTTGTAAGGCTCAAAGAGATGAAGAAAAAGTTAAATCATACCTTAAGAGTTGAATAATACTCTATAACTTGAGTTTTTTCAAGACAAAGCTTTCTTCCAAAAATCAAAACAACGAGAAGTCTACGATATTATGATTGTCCACTACTAAAAATCAGGGTTTTAGAGACCAAATATTAGCGACCAAAGTTGGTCTCCCACAAAAAGCGACCAACATTGGTCGCCAAATTAGAAAAAAAAATGAAAAAAAAAGCTTAAATCGAATAGCGACCAAAGCCGGTCTCCCATTGGTGGCCATATTCGTCAACATTTTGACCGGACTGGTCAGATCAATATGGTCAAAGAAAATTCACAATTGGCGACCAACTTTGGTCGCAAAACTGGACCCACGTTTAATATTGGCGACCAAAGTTGGTCGCTTAACGAAGGGAAATTTTATGGGGATAAAAGAGACTAGAGTTGGTCGCTATCTTGAATATTAAATTAAATCAGATTTTAATTTAGCGACCAACTTTGGTCGCTTATTGGAGGGAATTTTATGGGGAAATAAGCGACTATAGTTAGTCGCTTATCTTGAATATTAAATTAAATCAGATTTAATTTGGCGACCAAAGTTGGTCGCAAATTGGAGGGAATTTTTATGGGGAATTTTGCGACCAGAGTCGGTCGCTTATCTGGAAAATAAAATAAATCAGATTTACTTTTGGGGATCAACTTTGGTCGCAAATATAAAGGTATATAAATTTGCGACCAAAGTTGGTCGCTCTCTTGTTAACATTTTACCAAAATTAAACTCAATTTTGTATTTACTGCATGTCGAAATAAAATAAATATAAGCCATTAACGCTTTTGTAATAAAAGGGATTAATATGGAGTTAAGTGTATTACGGAGCGTGCGTGCAATATATATATATATATATATATATATATATATATATATATATATATATATATAACTATACATATATAAGAACATGAATACATATATAAGCATGAATACTAAGTGTAGTATATATACTAAGTGTATTGTATAGTGTATTATATAATACACTATACTCTATATATAGTATAGCGTACTATATATCAAGTTATATATGTATATGTATACTAAGTGTGTTGCATATATTAAGTGTATTGTATAGTGTATTGTACAATACACTTAGTATATATATACAAGTTATATATGTATAGTGTATTGCATATACTAAGTGTGTGTATATATATATAACTTGATATATATAGGATGTATTGTATAATACACTATACAATACACTTAGTATATGCAATACATTTAGTATATGAAATACACTACTATATTATACTGTATATATAAAAGCTATATTCGATATACT
>MCJB01039176.1:42297-58077 GCA_002018475.1 Nicotiana obtusifolia | reverse complement strand
GAACCTACCCCGAACGCGCATTTTTCCGGGTTCAACTTCATATTGTATTTCTTCAAAATCTCGAATGTTTCCTGCAAATGGCTAAGATGGTCCTCTGCTAGCAGGGATTTAACCAACATGTCATCAATGTAAACCTCCATGGTTTTACCTAATTGGTTTTCGAACATTTTATTTACTAGTCGCTGATATGTAGCCCCCGCATTCTTAAGCCCGAATGGCATCACATTATAGCAATAAGTGCCATATTTAGTGATGAAGGACGTTTTCTCTTGATCGTCCTTATCCATTTGTATCTTGTTATATCCAGAATAGGCGTCGAGAAAACTTAGAGTCTCGTGGCCAGCAGTAGCATCGATCATATGATCGATGTTGGGCAGTGGGAAAGAATCTTTAGGGCATGCTCTATTTAAGTCCTTATAATCTATACACATTCTAAGTTTGTTCCCCTTTTTTGGCACTACAACTACGTTAGCTAACCATTCGGGGTATTTTACCTCCCGAATGGACCCTATATTCAAAAGCTTGGTTACCTCTTCCTGAATGAAGACCTGCTCGACTTCAGATTGAGGCCTCCTTTTCTGCTTGACCGGCCGAAATTTTGGGTCGACACTCAGCTTATGTGTCGCAATCTCCGGTGGTATGCCTGTCATATCCAAATGGGACCAAGCAAAAGAGCTTTCATTAGCTGAAAGAAAAGAAAGTAGTTTGGTCCTCAGCTCGGAGTTCAAACCCGAGCCCAAGTATACCTTCCGATCAGGTGCGTCATGGAGGATCGGGATTTGCTTCAACTCCTCGATTGTCGATTTGGTAGCGTCGGCCTCATCCGGGACAACAAAGGATCGGGGTACCCTGAAGTTATCTTCATCGGGCTGATCTCGCTCGCCCTCATCTGTCGAAGGCGGCTTTTGTGATTGCTATTTGGCCTTCTGTTGTGGATTGACAGACTTTGATGTTATTTCTTCTACCGCGAACATTTCCCTTGCCGCGTGCTGTTCCCCATAAACGGTGATGATTCCATCGGCCGATGGGAATTTTAACATCTAGTGCAAGGTTGATGGTACTGCCCTAATGTCATGTATCCAGGGTCTTCCGAGCAGGGCGTTATACCTCATGTCGCCCTCGATTACGCAGAACCTCGTTGCCCTGGTGGTTCCGGCGACGTTCACCATCAACGTTATCTCCCCCTTCATTGTTTCCGATGCCATATTAAAACCGTTGAGTACCCGGACCTCAGAAACGATTTGATTCGTTAGTCCGAGCTGTTCAACAACCCAGGACCGGACTATGTTGGCTGAACTTCCAGGGTCGATAAGTACGCGCTTTACTCGGGTATCGTGTACTAACATTGATATTACCAGTGCGTCGTTATGGGGTTGTGCGAGGCCCTCGATTTCTCTGTCGCTGAAGCATAGAGTTCCTTCAGCCGCATAGTACCGGGTTCTTTTCTCTTGAGTAATGGAAATTTTTGTGCGCTTCAATACCGGTACTAGGGGCGCGTCCGTACCTCCAATTATCATATTGATAGTATGTTTCGGCTCCTTTTGATCTGCCGGCCTGTCCCTGTTTTCATAATGGTTCCTTGCCCGGTCGCTAAGAAATTCCCGAAGATGTCCGTTCTCGAGCAACCGTGCCACCTCCTCTCTCAATTGTCGGCAATCTTCCGTTCTATGACCGTGAGTGCCATGATATTTACATACGAGGTTAGGATCCCTTTTGCCGGGGTCTGTTTGCAACGGTCTCGGCCATCTGGTGTCTTTGATACGGCCAATTGCTGAAACCAGGGTTGCTGAGTCGACATTAAAGTTGTACTCGGACAGCCGGGGTGCTTCCTGTCGATCATTGGTTTTCTCGAAGTTGCCTTTTGGCAACGTCCTTCTATTCCTTTGACTCACCTCGTACCTGTTTTCCTGTCTCGGGACCTTAAGTCCCCTTGATCCATTCCGTCGATCTTCTGGGTATGGTCGATGCCTGTCTCGGTTCGACCTTGGCTCACGAAAGTTGTCTCTTCGAGGTCGATCAAAGGTCTTAACTGTATAAGAGGAACCTGATGCAACTCCGACTTGATCATCCTCTATCCTGATTTTTGACTGATACCGGTTATCTACTTGAGTTGCCTAGATGCTGCAGAGCTGTCGGTATTTAGCCCTTGGGTGAAAGCTTGTACCGCCCAGTCGTCTGTAACTGGTGGTAGATCCATCCGCTCCATTTGGAATCGAGATACGAACTCCCTTAACGTTTCACTGTCACGTTGTCTGACTTTGAATAAGTCGGACTTCCTTGTCTCGACCTTAATGGCCCCTGCATGGGCTTTCACAAACGTATCAGCAAACATAGCGAAAGAGTCGATGGAGTTTGGTGGTAAGTTGTGATACCACGTCATTGCTCCCTTGGATAGAGTCTCTCCAAATTTCTTCAGGAGGACGGACTCGATTTCGTCGTCCTCGAGATCGTTCCCCTTTATAGCAAAAGTATAAGCTGTCACATGCTCATTAAGGTCCGAAGTTCCGTTGTACTTAGGAATTTCGAGCATGCGAAATTTCTTGGGGATCGGCTTTGGAGCAGCGGTGGACGGGAATGGTTTCTGTATGAACTTTTTGGCATCCAGGCCTTTCAATACCGGAGGTGCTCCCGGTATTCGGTCTACCCTTAAGTTATATGTTTCGACTTTTTTATCGTTGGCTTCAATTCTCTTTTCTCCTGTCTCGACCCGCTTAGTTAACTCTTCCAGCATCTTGATGATCCCGGAGTTAGTCCCCGAACCGCTCTCATCCGGTTGAGTTGCGACTGGTTCATTTTGCTCGGTTGCTGCCTGAGGGGGAACGTTTTCTGCTCTGTCCGGGTTCTGAGCGCGGCTTTGCAATTGGGCTATCGCAGCTTGCTGAGCTTGTAGCATGTCAAATATTACCCTGAGACTGATTTCGCTCTCTCCGCTTTGTTGAATCCCCGAGCGGTTCTCCCCCCGGACACTGTGCAACGAGCCAGGTGCCTGGTCAGTATCGAGCGCCATTTGAGAATTGACGTCGACTGGGGCCTCATGTCCGGGCATAGTGTTGTTTTCAACTTGGTTGTTGGCCTCGTTGTTGATTTGTGCCATGATTAATCTGTAACCTGAAAAACAGAGAATTCTGCAAAGAGCAAGTGTAAAATTGTGTTTGAAAGAAAAACGTATCGAAAGTTCACTAATATCCTTGGCCCCATGGTGGGTGCCAAACTGTTTACCCTTAAAACCGGATAACAATTGAATTTGTTCGTGGTGCAAGGATCCGTGAATCAATTTGAGACAGTATAAAAATATGACGTAGAAGATTAAAATATAATAAGCAAAAGAGAACAGTCAAACCACAAGTATCCAACAGCTGATTATGTGAAATAGGGAAGCATTTTGATGAACAGTGGAGATAGTTGTGAATAACAGTAGAATTATATTGTTTTTCTCTCTGAGATGTGTCGTCCTTTACAATGGGGGGTCAATGCCCTTCTTATCGGTAAATGAAAGAGTCCTAAATAAAGTAAAAGACAGATTACAAGGCAAATCCCATTAATTACGGGATTGAATATCCCAAGATGATGGCATAACGGCTATAACAGTTGAGGAAATTGCTCCTGGCGAGATATCCGGGATTGGCGAGATATACGGTCCGAAGCCGATCCTTTGTTACGAGGTATCCCATGGCCGACCATATCGGTTGTCCCATTTCGGCTGTCCCGGCCTACATACCCGACTTGTTGATTTCGAACCGGGGTGGCCCGATCTCAAATTACAACCGGTCCCAACCTTACTCGATTGCATCCGACCCAATACACCATGCAAGTGCTAGAAGGGTCTGACATAACAAAGATAGAGTCTTTAACCCTGGACACTCTCAAGATGGTCGAGTTCAAGGAGCCTTATAGCGAAGTGCTTATTGCACAACCTATTGAAGGGTTTCTACGGAGGAGATGGAGATTCAACCTATTGAAGATTACGAAAAGAAGATGGATCAAATTTATTTTGTTAAAAAATTCATGTCAAAGGAGAGAATTATTAGGCATTTACCCTGAATTTATTATCATATTTGATTTTTCTTTCTCTTAAAGGAAGGGCGACATATTTATTATAATTGATTTTTCCTTTTCTTAAAGGACTCATATTTTGCTAGCCCTTTTTCTTGGAGGAAAAAGTTATGCACTTCTATAAATTAAGGATTTTCCCTTCTCATTTAGCAGCATCCACAACGTAGGCAATAAGAGGTTTGAGAGTCTTATTTAGCGGGAGAATTTTTGGGACAAGTGTTAGTCTGCCACTTGTGTGTACCCCTTTCTGTGGTTGTTCTCTTGACATTTGTACTCTCTTTTCTATAGTAGATTGCTCATTTTCACCGGTGGATACTGTAACGAACCGGTCGGTCGTTTTGAGAGTTGTAGCCCCGTTCCCCCATTTACTTCTCATTTTATGCTTATTAGTTGATATGTGATTTGCCGAGGTAGTTGGTTCGGGTCCGGAGGGGTTCCGAAATGAGATGAGACACTTAGTCTCAAGGTTGGAAGCTTAAGTTGAAATGATTAGCCGGATGTCGACTTGTGTGTAAACGACACCGGAATGAAGTTTTGATGGTTCCATTAGCTTTGTTGGATAATTTTGGACTTAAGAGTGTGTCCGGATTGTGAATTGGAGGTCCGCAGTTGAATTAGGCTTGAAATAGCGGAAGTTGGAAATTTTGAAGTTTGACCGAGAGTGGACTTTGTGGTTACCGTGCTCGGATTTGGGTTCTGGGAGTTGGAGTCGATCCGAGATGTCATTTGTGACTTCTGTGCAAAATTTGAGGTTAATCGGACATGATTTGATAGGTTTCAGCATCGAATGTAGAAGTTGAAAGTTCAAAAGTTTACTAGGCTAGAATTGATGCGCGATTTGTGATTTTAGCGTTGTTTGATGTGATTTGAAGGCTCGACTAAGTTTGTACCGTATTTTAGGACTTGTTGGTATATTTGATTGAGGTCCCGGGGGCCTCGGGTTGGTTTTCGGATGGTTAACGAATTGAATTTGGATTTTGGGAGATTGCTGGAACACGAGGTCTGGTGCAATCGCACCTGCGAAGGTTTTGATCGCAAGTGCGAAGCCGCATGTGCGTGCCAGCCATCGCAGAAGCGGCCAGGAGTGGAACTTGGCAGTGCTCGCAGGTGAGAAGAGCTTGTTCGCACCTGCGACCTATGAGCGCAGAAGCAGAAATAGGAAAGTAAGCTGGCTCTGCAGAAGCGACAGTGTGCTCGCAGACACGAGTCCGTCGGCGCGGAATTTTGGTCCGCAGGCGAGAAGCCAATTGCAGGAGCGGATGTTTTGGTTGCACCCGCGAAGCCGCAGGTGCAGGTAAGTTGTCACAGGGGCAGAAAGCTTGGGCAGTGTATTGAATCGAGAGTTCCATGATTATCATCATTTTGGACATTTCAAGCTCGGGATTAGGCAATTTTTGAGAGGTGGGATTCTTGAGGTAAGTCACTTGTAGTTATTTTTAATCAATAATTATGTTTCCCCATTGATTTTCCCACCTAGATTGTGTGGTTTTGAGGTGTAATTTTGGAGTTTGAGGCTAGGAATTTGGAGAGTTTAAATTGTGGATTTGAGTGATCATTTGGTGTCAGATTTTGGTAAGTTTGGTATGGTTGGATTCGTGGTTGAATGGGCTTCCAAATTTTGTGACTTTTGTTGGATTCCGAGACGTGAGCCTGAGGGGCATGCTTTTGGGTGGACTTTTTGACTTTTGATTAAGAACTTAGTATTTTCTTATGGAATTGATTCCTTTGGCTCGTGCTGATTGCATCAAATTGCTTATGGCTAGATTCGAGGCATTCAGAGGCCGTTTCGCGAGGCAAGGCTTATTGGAGTAGAGTTTTTCCCAATTTGAGGTAACTAACACTTCTAAGCTTGGTTCTAAGGGTGTGAAACCCCGAATTTCGTGCTATGTGATTTATGTTGAGGTGATGCACATGCTAGGTAATGGGCGTGTGGGTGTGCACCGTGGAAATTGTGATTTAGTCGATTCCCTGGAACTGGGTAGCTATTTTATCTGAATATTTTGTTTTACTTTATGTGTTAGAGCACTTAAGCTGTGATTCATGCTAGAAATCATGTTTAGGCTATATGCTGGTATTATTGGGACCTATAGTGGTCGTCCTTTGCTATTGAGTTATCTGTTTAATTGCTCTTATGTACTTGGTCAGATTCATCATTACTTGTCATACCTCTGTCTCTGTTATCGTATATTGTCACATCTTGTATCATTGATTAAGGTTGTTTAGCATGAGTGCTGTGAGCCCAAGAGACTGGAGAGATTAGTGATGGTGTTGGGGTTTGAGTGCTGTGCTGTGAGTGATATCTATATATATATGTGGATTGGGTTACACACCGCAACGAACCTTATAGCTATATATATGTGGATCGGGTTGCACGCCGCAACAAGCCTATATATATATATGTGTGTGTGTGTGTGTGTGTTGATTCGCTCAAATTACACCTTAATAATAGTGTAAGCGATCGATGTCAAATATAGTAACCCAACAAGGTTGGGGTCGAATCCCACAGGGAATAGGCATGAAACTATTGTCCAATTAATGTAATACTTTACTAAGTCGTAATTCTATCAAGTACACCAAATAGAATAAAGAAGTGTTGAATATATAAGCAAGCGAAAATTGAAAACTAATTTGTTCAAGTGTGAATGTGAAAAAATATGAATTTAAGAGACCAGGGTTGTGCCCCCTTTAATGTAGTAGAATGTTCTTGATATTAATATTGAATACCTTTCTTGATATGCAATTGGTGTTTAATTTACTACCCAATATTTCCCAATATTTGGATAATGTATCCTCTTACGATTCTCCCGAATACCACAGAGTCAATCTTAAGAACAACCAATTAATCGCCAAATTAAAACCTACTTATTCCTAAGTGATTTCGTTAAACAAGGTTTAAAGCCTTGAATTTTTGTTATTTATTTCTTCCAAACTCTATCTCACTTTCCCAAGATAAGTTAGAGTCAATTGGCATTCGTTAATGTTTGCAACCACTAACGATTAGTTGTAGAACAAGAAATAAACAAATATCAAGAATCCTTTGGAATTGGATTCAATATCAAAATCTCAACACATTCTACCCATCTAAGGTTCACAACCTCAGTGTTTGAGTTTAGCTACACATACTGATAATTAAAGAACAAGGAAGAGTAATTGATATCATCTTACAAAAATAGAGAGTTTTTAATCACCAAAAGCTTCTAAGAATTCAAAATACTCAAGTGCCGTACTTTGTACTCTAAGTTCTGACAAGAATACCTTCACAAAACCCTATAAAACCTATTTATAGAGGCCCAAAACCCGAGGCGAATGTCGGTCAGCTTCGCCCTAGTTGAAATAATGCAGCCCGCATTTCTGTCGCAGAACAGGAATGTGGTTTGCAAATCATCATCATCCGTCGCAAATCACACCAGACAGTTTTGCTCTCGTCGCATCTTGGTTTGCAGTTCGCATGTTGAATATGCGATCGTAGAATGCGATTGCATTCTGAACATTGCTTTTCACTCGGAACTCTGTTCACATTTGCGATTTCACTAGGCCAATTCGCGGTTCGCATTTCTGTTTTGCGGTTGCATTTGTGACCGCATTCTCGACATGAAGATTGGCCTAAAGTTCTGTCTTCGTCTGCGATCTGCTTGTAGCATATGCGATTCGCATGTCCATTCTACGACCGCATTTTTACATATGCGATGCTCTTAACCTCTTTTCTTGTCTTCAGCTAACTTTTTGAACTCTTTTCTGTTCTTCTGGGTCTTGACACTTGTTATTCTGCAAATACACTAAAATTACATAAGTATCATGAGAATTAACAAGTAAAACAAGTTAGACTTGAAGCAAATAGTATCAAAATGTGCAGAAATTACCCGGCACATCAACACCCCCAACTTAAACTCTTGCTTGTCCTCAAGCAACTCAAACGATACTCTCCTACTCTAGACTCTACTTAACAAACATGAAGCAATACTGACCGTGGACGGTGGTTGTTGTTAGTATCTCAAGTATAACTCTTTAAGCTCTATACCCCCCCTTGAATCATTAGTAGGTTCAAAGACAACCAATCAATTAGTGAACTTTGAGCCTCAACAAAGTAACTAAAGGCTACCTTCAGCTGAATGCACTTATGCCTTACCCAAAGCTCAACTTACTATCAACCTAGCAGTGTATGTGCCCTCACTGGAAAGAAAGTCCCACTCTCACACAATTCATCATAGCAATACAAAGGGACTAAAATGCAAGTACACTCACTCTCATAACAAAATTTCAAGTGTCACCCCCTGCCACACCATAGGCTTGCCCTTATTTTAATTCATCGCCTAGTTATCAGAACACTCGGTTGGAGATCACATAAGGACTTTGTAAGCTTGTAATGTCGGTTTAAGGAAGGGTAGGATATATATTTAGATAATAGTGGCTACTTCCTCCTTGAACACTAATTACACGCTTCTTTCTTTCAACCTTTTGTTTCTTTTTGACCCCATGGCCTCAATGGCCTTACATTACCGCATTAGACCCCACTTTGCACACCTCTTTATTTGATTCTCAAGCTCCCTTTTTGCCATTACATAACTCACTTTTTATGACAACACACATATTATTATTATTTTTTCTATTTTTCTTTTTCTTTTTCTCTTTTTTTGTGTGGAGCTTTCATAAATTCACATGAACTTTTGAGGTACGGGGTCCCAGTCTCATTTCACAATCTTGCCCATTTTCATGTTGACCCACACCCCCAACTTAAACTTTTAGCAATGTTCTCATGTTCAAGGAGGAACGGGTTCAAAAGAGATCATGTTTTACGAATGGGATAGGTTTGTAATGCGGAGGCCAAGGAAAAGGCTACAAGTCTCAAATAGGGTACTAGTGATATTCATTATGCATAGGTAAGCTGAAAAGGCTAGAAAGGTTTCATCAATAATCAAAGAAAGCCTAAGATCATTTCTCTAACTCAGTGTACGTATGATAGGCGACGAAAAACCAACCGGGCAAGTTCTAGATGGCCGCAGTGAACACAAGAACTATCAAAACAAGGAGCTCACACACATTGGCACAAACTGTTCGGTTAACATAGTTTACAGCTTAAGAGTTCACATTTAGTCACTCGAGGCTTTCCTCGTGCACACATACACGATTCTAAGTAGACCTAGAGTTACCAAGTGAGCCTCAAATTCACATAATTGATTTGTTACAAGGGTCTACTCACACAGGTTTACATACTTGATACTCAACAAACATACCATCCTGGTCAATATGCTTCATATTCATAGGCCCGGTTCTACTATTACACCCTTGAAAAAGAACCCGGCAGAAGAAAAAATAAGGGGATTTCATTGCTAACTATTTAATTATAACATCATATATATATAAATCATAAAGCATTACTATATAATGTATAGTTATCAAATGTCACTAAACATGCCCAAAAATAAATCAAATAAACAGACAAAACAAGGATATAAGGCTACCACCCCCAACTTAAACACATGCATTATCCCTAATGCATAAAAAGAAATTTAAAGGACAAGGGGCTCCCTGGTGGCGCAATTGTGCGAAGAGATGCAATAGCCTAGGTCTCAGTCGGAGCTGGAGGAGAAGTGTGGGTCTGGTCCGGAGTCGGTGGTGAAACCGCTGAGCTGCTAGCTTCTCCCGCTGGTGGCCATCTCCTGGCAGCCTTATCTGCTAATGATCCCTCAATGGCCTTCTCGATGTCGGATTGCTCTTGTTCCTCCTCCACCATAGGCACAACAATTTCTTTTCCTTTTGGCTTAGGGGTTGCACTCTCATCGAGCTCTAAACTAGCCTCCTCTGATTCGTCCCTTTTGAATTCTGATGACCGCTCCGATGCCTCGTCATCAGTAGAATCAACCTGGACTATAAGGGCGAGAGGCTGAGACACTTTAGCAGAGTGTGATGTCTTCCATTAGTGTCGTGAAGTCCAGGCCCAAGTCAGCACGGCCAGCACCCTGGTCACTCTCGTTGGGGAGGAGAGATGATATGTCGAACTCCAGATTTTTCATCTTCTGGAGGTCGGTCTTTATTGATTTACTTCCTCCTGCAGTTGGGGCAAACCCCTCACCTCGCCTCTTTCAATTCTTTCAACCTTAGACTCAAGCTTGGTCAACCTTTCTCCGAACGCTAATTGTTGTTGTTGCAGCGGAGTCAAGGCCTGTTTAATCAGTAAGGGCAATGTCTTCAAGAGTTGGTCTACTTTAGAATTTGCGTGATGAGCAAGTAGACCGAGTCTTGAAATGGTTGGCAGGTGTGAGGCTGATGGACCAGTGGTAGATGAGGGTGCAGTTTCTTGAGCAACTGTAGAGGTGTCAGGATCTTGGGGAGACAGGATATTCTGGGAGTCAATGTCGTTAATTGGGGTCACTGGTGGGGAAGCTGAATCACTTATACGAGTGATATCTATATCTCTCGTAGACCTCCCGAGTTTGTCTTTTTGTGGTAAGAATGGGACATTCACCTCTTGGCAGAGGGTGGTGATCAAACTTGGGAAAGAAAGTGATGTGGCCCGCTGAGTAGCCCGGATGCCAATTTCCTGGAAGATAAGACTCCCCGCATCAATTTTAATACCCGTCATTATGCACGCAATGAGAAGTGCCTTCTCAATGCTTATGTCTGTTTCATTTCTGGAGGGTATTAAATGGGAGGTGACGAAGTTGAGCCAATATTTGGCCTCCCTTGTGATGTCTTCTTTGTAAATTTTCTTCCCAGGACTGATCCAGGCTGGAGTCCCCTTGGCAATGATGGACGCTATCCATCCACGTTCATTCTCTCTGTTGGAGTACTTTGTATCGTACTCCGCTGTGCCAGATTCCCGGTCAGGGAAGTAGAGGTCATTGATATGTTCGCTGTCACAAAACACAGCCTTCCCTCGAACGTGGACGATGCCGGTGAATATTCGGTTGCGTCTATGATACGATGTTCGTGAAGCTCCATACGACGCATAGAATTCCCGGACCATTGACTCATTATACTCCTTTGGGTCTGTGGTGAAGTACTCCCATTTTCTCGTTTTAATGTTTTCGAGAATATGAGGGTACTGGTCCTGAAGCCCATTCAAGCTCAACTTTTTCTCCCCCAGGATCCTTCTCTTTGTGAGCGCTTCCCTGAACAAAGACCTTGAACCTTCAACCCCAAAACGAAGCTGAAGGTCATCACCCCGTTTCCTTCGGGCCTCAGCTATTAAATCAACTTCTGGTACGTAGTCCTCCCCATCAAATTGGGAGGGGTTAGGTACATTTGGTTCCTTTCTTGCCCGTTTGGGTGGTTCTGAGGTTGAAGCGGAGGATGGCCTTCTCTTTGTGGAATGCTTTTTGGCTGCCATATCTGCATAAGTGGGTGTGAGCACGTGATTTTTACCGCACCCGAATTACCTTTATAAAAATCTTTAAATAATTTTTAATTAAGTATTAATCATTTTATCATCAGACTTGTGAGCTTAATTCTCTGTTTCTGTTTGCGGTGAGAATGCGGTTCGCATAACTCAAATGCGAACCGCAAATTGTTGAGCTTCATCGCATTTTTGCCCAATGTATTTGCTCAAGTTTCTGCTCCAGTTGGCGGCACGAATGCGATTCGCATAATTGAAATGCGATCGCATTTGTGCAGCATTTTTCACCTTGATGTTTTTCTGCAGTTTCAAACACTCCTCTTCAATTCGTGTGTCCTTTCATCACATTCCTGCATTCGAAAACCCTTCAAATAGACCTAAGTACAAATGTGATATTGAATTCTAAATAAATAAAAATATAACATAGACAAAAGCTAATGATACCACACATGGGTTGCCTCCCATGAAGCGCTTGATTTAACGTCGCGGCACGACGATGTTAGGGTGCTTCTGAAATCATTCTGTAGTTGGCATTTGATCATCTTTTAGAGCCAGCTGCTCTACCACATGTTTTTCTCCATCTACACCCAAGTAGTGCTTGATTCTCTGCCCATTAACCTTGAAGGTCTGAAGCCCATCCTCCGATGCTAATTCAACAGCTCCAAACGGAGAGACATCAACAACTTTAAATGGTCCAGACCATTTGGACTTCAGCTTCCCCGAAAATAATTTGAGTCTTGAATTGAACAGCAACACCAGGTCCCCTGCCTTAAACTCTCTTTTCAGGATCTTTGTATCATGGACGAATTTCATTCGTTCTTTATAAACTGCTGTACTCTCATAAGCATGAAGCCGGAATTCTTCCATTTCATTTAACTGTGCCAGCCTTAGAGCTCCGGCCTCCGCCCAATCCATGTTCAATCTCTTTAAGGCCCACATAGCCTTATGCTCGAGTTCTACGGGTAAATGGCACGCCTTTCCAAAGACTAACCGATACGGGGATGTACCGATAGGAGTCTTGTAAGCTGTACGATATGCCCATAGAGCATCATCTAGCTTTCTTGACCAATCGGTCCTATTTGCGTTCACCATCTTTGATAGAATGCTTTTGATCTCCCTATTGGATACTTCAACTTGGCCGCTCGATTGTGGATGATAAGGTGTGGCAACCTTATGAATTACCCCATACTTGTCAAGGAGACCTTTAAATACTCTGTTACAGAAGTGTGAACCTCCGTCGCTGATAATGGCTCTCGGGGTGCCAAACCGGGTGAAAATATTCTTCTTTAGAAATGCGGTCACACTCCGAGCTTCGTTGTTTGGTAAGGAAACGGCTTCTACCCATTTGGATACATAGTCCACAGCCACTAGGATGTATTTCATCCCACATGAGCTTATGAAAGGGCCCATGAAGTCAATACCCCAAACATCGAATAATTCGATTTCCATAACAAATTTCATAGGCATCTCATGCCTCCTCGAGATTGGGCCTTGTCGTTGGCATTGGTCACAAGACTTCACCAACTGATTAGCATCCTGATAAATAGTCGGCCAGTAATACCCATACTCCAAAATCTTTGCAGCTGTTCTGTTACCCCCATGATGACCCCCAACTGGTGAGTCATGGCACGCTTTCAGAATCTGTAGCATCTCTTCCTCAGGTACGCATCTTCGAATTATGTTATCAGCACAGACACGAAATAAGAATGGTTCTTCCCAATAATAATTGCGACAATCCCTCAAGAACTTCTTCCGTTGGTATGATTCCAACCCTTCCGGAATAAGATCGCTGACAATGTAGTTGGTGATGTCTGCATACCACGGTGCAAATGAATTTGATACCATCAGTATATGTTCATCTGGAAATGAGTCATTTATCTCCAGTTCTTCTCTTTGTCTCCCTGATTCTTCCAGTCTAGAGTGATCTGCCACTTGGTTTTGTGTTCCCTTGCGATCCGTAACTTCGAAATCGAATTCTTGCAGCAGCAACACCCATCGGATTAGTCGTGGCTTTGCATCTTTCTTCGCCATCAAATAACGGAGAGCATCATGATCTGTATACACAATCACTTTGGAGCCCAATAGATATGCACAGAACTTCTCGAATGCATACACAATAGCTAACAGTTCCTGCTTGGTTACAGTGTAATTCATTTGCGCCCCATTAAGTGTCTTGCTAGCATACTATATTGGATGAAGCACCTTATTGTGTCTTTGTCCCATCAAATCTCCAATAGCTACACCACTAGCATCACACATAAGCTCAAAAGGCAACGACCAGTCAAGTGTGACAATGATAGGTGCCGTGGTGAGCTTCGTTTTCAGTTCTTCAAAAGCTACGACGCATTTTTCATCAAAGACAAACTTGGCATCTTTCTCTAAGAGTTTACACATTGGGTGTGAAATCTTTGAGAAGTCTTTAATGAACTGCCTGTAAAATCCAGCATGCCCCAAAAAGCTACGGACACCTTTTACGGATGTGGGTGGAGGGAGCTTGGAGATGATACCGATTTTAGCCTTATCCACCTCTATGTCACGCTTGGAGATTTTATGCCCCAAAACAATACCTTAATCCACCATGAAGTTGCATTTCTCCCAATTTAGTACAAGGTTTGTTTCTTCGCATCGCTTTAGCACTTGTTTCAGATTCTTCAAGCATTGCTCAAAAGTTTCCCCGACTACCGAAAAATCATACATAAAGACCTCAAGGAAATCCTCCACCATATCAGAAAAGATTGACATCATACACCTTTGGAAGGTGGCTGGAACATTGCATAAGCCGAATGGCATTCGACTGAAAGCAAATGTTCCATACGGGCATGTGAAAGTTGTCTTTTCCTAGTCCTCCAAAGCTATATTGATCTGATTATAACCGGAGTATCCGTCGAGGAAGCAATAGAAGGACTTTACGGCTAGCCGATCAAGCATTTGATCAATAAAAGGCATAGGGAAATGGTCCTTGCATGTGACACTATTTATCTTTCTGTAATCCATGCATACTCGCCATCCGGTTACTGTCCTTGTTGGAATCAGCTCGTTCTTTTCATTCTTGACCACCGTCATACCTCCTTTCTTTGGCACGCATTGTACCGGGCTCACCCATGAACTATCGGCAATTGGATAGACTACCCCAGCGTCCAACCATTTGATTATCTCTTTCTTCCCCACTTCCTGCATTGATGGATTCAGACGTCGCTGGTGCTCCACACTCGGTTTAGTCTCATTTTCTAGTTAAATCTTGTAATCACTAATTCCAGCAGGATTCCCCGAATGTCTGCAATTGTCCAACCGATGGCTTGTCTGTGTTCCTTCAGCACTTGCAGCAACTGTTCTACCTGCACATCATTCAACAACGAAGAAACAATTACTGGTAAAGTGTTATTCAAGCCAAGAAATTTATACCTCAAATGTGACGGAAGTGGTTTGAGCTCTAATTGAGGTGGTTCGATAATGGACGGCTTTGCAGGAGGTGTAGCTCTATTCTCCAAATCTAAGGACAATTTTGGTGGAGTATATGAGTAAGAGCCACGTCCTTCTAACGCATTCACCGACTCCATAAAGCCTTCCATATCATTACCATCAAAATTCACCAATATCGCCGCCAGTGCTTCACCTAAGCATTGCTCTTCCATCTTCATCTCAACAGCCTCATCGACTTCATCAACAATACCGATTAGTGAAATGCTCTCATACTCGGTTGGCAACTTCATCCCCTTACTAGCTTGAAAAGTAACTTCCTCATTGTTCACCCGGAACTTTATTTCATTACGCTCCAAGTCCATAAGGGCTCTTCCAGTAGCTAAGAATGGTCTCCCCAATATAATAGGGATTTCCTTGTCCACAACACAATCAAGGAAATTGGAACAGCAATAATAATTTTTCAAATCGAAGTTCCAACCCTTATGTTCCTCTGAAAGGTCAGTACTCGAATCAGGGATCCTCTAGTGAGTCCTAATTGGTGAGCATGCCCGAAAGGATATTACAGAACCAAGAAAAGTCGGATAATTCCATGAAAAACATGACTGAATTGGTTGGCTCTCACACAGCAGCGATTCAAAAGCTGGAATTGCAAATGAGAGATCTCTCTCGTGAACAATATCCACAGTAGAAGGGAACACTTCCTAGCGACACGATTGCAAATCCTAAGGGGAGTGGAAGTGGCCCAACTTCCCATATTATGGCTATCACGACCAGGAGTGGTAAGACATTGCAGGGGAGAGATGAGCAAGCAGTCGATGCTGAAGAACTTCAAAAAGGGGTCGAAGTTGAAAAAGATAATGTTGCTGAAGTAAACAAAAATCCAGAAGTTGTGCTAAACCGAGATGAGATTCAAGAAGGGATAAAGTATAAGATAGAAGGAACATCAACCGTTCTTCCGCAAATTCCTAAACCCC
>MCJB01039176.1:0-36027 GCA_002018475.1 Nicotiana obtusifolia | reverse complement strand
CCCCCCACCCCCCCCCCACCAAAGGAAAATTTTTTGTACGAAATCAATGCGATCAAATTCTTGTTTCTCATATGATGAAATATGATGAACTTATATTTGTTAAGGCCAAAGGTGCCAAAGGGTTTGATTTGAAAGGAAATCTTTTGTACAAAATATTCACGTTTGGGGAATCTATATTGTGGTATTGTGATTACACCTCCACCCACATATATTGGAGTGAGGCAGTGGGGCCGCTTTGTGTAGGTGTTGTAGTATTGTAATTGTATCTCCAACCGCACACATTGGGTGAGGCGGCAGGGCCGTTTTGAGTAGAGATTGTGGCATTGTGATTACACCTCCACCCGCACACATTGGGGTGAGGCGGCATGGGCGCTTTGTGTAGAGATTGTGGCATTGTGATTACACCTCCACTCACACACATTGGGGTGAGGCGGTAGGGCCGCTTCGTGGCATTATGATTACACCTCCCCTGTACACATTGGGGTGAGGCGGAAGGGCCGCTTCGTGTAGAGATTGTGGCATTATGATTACACCTGCACCCGCACACATTGGGGTGAGGCGGCAAGGTCGCTTTGTGTAGAGGTTGCTATAGAGGATCCCCAACATGAAATTTATAAATGTTATTGAAAGCTTTTAATTAATTTCCTATGGTTTGAACGACTATTTAAGCTCTTTTATTGCTTTCATGATTCGTCGCATTCATGTTGTACTTCCAATTCTTGAAGGGGGTGTTTGGTTTTCATACTAGTACTATTCCATATGTACTAACGTCCCTTTTGCCGAGGGCGCTGAAACTTCAATGGATGCAGGTGGTTCGTCAGTGGGCAGCTTTGGTCCTCATTAGCAATTACTCTTTATTCAGCAGGTTTTGGTGAGCCCTACTCTGTTCCAGGCCTGGTTTCACTGGATGTTGTGCTTTGTGTTTTGAGGTAGAGCCGGGGCCTTGTCGTCGGCACTTCCATATTACTCTTCTGCTGTACTTAGAGGCTCCGTAGACAGGTTGTGGGTGGTGTTTGATGTTGGGAATTAAACTAGAAGTGTTGGTATTTGACAAGCATAGTTTTCATCATATCTATAAACTTGTAATATTTTGGAAATTGTAAATGAATATCCTTTGAGTAATGGGAAAAGAATGTGGAACACTTGACTCTTCTCATGTCTATCACTTGTACTGATTCTTATATTGTTAATGGGAAAGGCTGGGCAGAAGGCATCTAGCAGGCTTGCTTAATCGGGGTATCTCGGTTGAGCGTCGGTCGCGCTCCCGATGTCGGGGCATGACAAGTTGGTGGTAATCGGAGATTTAGATCTGCTGGTACATCAAGTACTCAGAGAATGGGTTACCAAGAACACCAAATACTGCCATACCTACACTGTGTGCAAGGTCTGATCAAGAGGTTCACGAATATGGAATTCAAACATGTTCCGAGAATTCATAATGAGTTCGCAAATACACTAGCTACCTTGTCTTACATGATACAACATCCAGACAAGAAATTTATTGACTCTATCCCGATAGAGATCTGTAAGCAGACTTATTGTGCTCATGTTGAAGAAGAGTTCAATGGAAATCCATGGTTTCACAATATCAAGTAGTATTTAGGAAGGAGAATATCAAGGAAATGCTACACACACTTAGAAGCGTACACTTCAAAGATTTTCCAACCGCTTCTTTCAGAGTGGAGGAATTCTGTATAGAAGGACTCCTGACTTGGGGATTGCTGCGATGTGTCAATGCCAAAGAGGCATCTAGGTTGCTCGTAGAAGTACACGCTGGAACCTGCGGACCTCATATGAATGTGTTCGTTCTAGCCAAGAAGATACTAAGGGCAGGGTATTTATGGATAACTACGGAGACAAAATGCATCAAATATGTACAGAAGTTCCACCAATGCCAGGTACATGCTGATATGAGTGCCACCCAGCGAACTCAATACAACAAGTTCACCCTAGACTTTCTCTACCTGGGGCATGGATGTCATCAGACCGATTGAACTTGCTGCTTCCAACAGACACAAATTTATCTTGGTAGCCATAGATTATTTCACAAAATGGGTCAAAGCCCCTTTCTATAAAGTTTTGACTAAGAAGGTCATAGCAGACCTTGTCCGGTATTGTATTGTTTGTCAATTTGGAGTGCTTGAGTCAATCATTATTGACAATGATTCCAAATCTCAACAGTGATATGATGAAAGCCATGTGTGAGACATTCAAAATCAAGCACCGAAATTCTCCAGCATATAGGCCGCAAATAAATGGAGTCGTGGAAGCCACCAACGAGAACATCAAGAAGATATTCAGGAAGCTGGTGGATAACTACAAGCAATGACATGAGAAGCTACCATTTTCTTTGCTCGGATACCGCACCACAGTCTGCACGTCAACTGGGGAAACAGCCTATATATTGGTTTACGGTATTTAAGCTATTATACCTGCCGAGGTGGAGATTCCTTCCCTAAGAATCATACAGGAAGCCGAGCTCAGCGATTGGAATGGATACAAAGTCGGTATGAGCGACTGGTTCTCATTGACGGTAAGAGGATGAATGCAGTGTGTCACAGTCAACTCTACCAGAATAAATGGCAAGGGCTTTCAACAAGAAGGTTATACCGAGGCAATTAACAAGAATAAATGGCAAGGGCTTTCAACAAGAAGGTTATACCGAGGCAATTAACACCAGGGCAATTGGTGTTGAAGCGAATCTTCCCGCACCAGGATGAGGCAAAAGGAAAATTCTTACTTAATTGGAAAGGCCCTTACATAGTTCACCGAGTACTGATAGGAGGAGGACTTACACTTGCAGAGATGGACGGAGAAATATGGCCAAAACCTATCAATTCGAACGCCATTAAGGGATATTTTTTTTTGAGGTTATGTTTACACTTTCTTTGATGTAACATGAACTATGCTTGACCTAATTCCCGTTTAACAGGGGATACATAGGAAGCCCTGTGGGTTCGGTCATATCATAATAAAATCTTCATTCCCCTCTGCGATCAGGAACTGTGGCAAATCTCGAGTTTTCTTCAATCTCATTACGTCAAGGCTCGCAAAAAAGTGTTTTGCCGGGAGTATACATTTAAACTAGGACAAAATTTTGCGGGGGGTTATCAAAGTTCTTAGTTAAGAAGATCGCAATATCTCAAAACATGTCACTGTCCATGATTCGACAAAATTATTTGTTTTATGCATCATCACATATTTTGAACAATTGCATTTCTTACAATAGTTTATCACAAATGCATATTTTTGAAAATTTCATTTCTGTAGTAGCCAGATGTTACCCAAGGTGACTCGAATAAGGCGTCAAGACAAGGAGCAAAGACGAAATGAGGAATCAAAGGCACGAACCTACCTTCCCCAAAACTCACGATATTTCTTTGGATGTATGCATAACAGACATATCAAGCACGTCCACAAATATATGCAGCAAGACCACTATCTTCACACCGATAGAAGTTGCCGAGCACACATACGCATCAAGCTAAGAACCACTTTGCTTCTTCATATTTGATCGTCATTTTTTTTTGCATCGGGCTAACCACTGCCCTCATCACTACAAAGGGCTAAGCATTGCCATCATTTCTTTGCATGAGACTAAACGTTGTCTCCATGACATTGCATGAGGCTAAGCACTGCCTCCATTAGCATAAGGCTAAACGCTGCCTTTATTTGCATAAGACTAAGCACTGTCTCCATTTCTTTGCATGAGACTAAGCACTGTCTCCATTACATTTCATGAGGCTAAACACTGCCTCCATCATTGCATGAGGCTAAGCGCCTCCTTTCTCTCCATAGGGCTAAGCACTGCCCTCATTACATTGCATGAGGCTAAGCACTGCCTCCATTATTGCATAAGACTAAATGCTGCCATTTGTCTGAATAGGGCTAAGCAATGCCCTCAGTACATTGCATGAGGCTAAGCACTGCCGCCATTATTGCATAAGGCTAAACGCTACCTTTCTTTGCATGAGACTAAGCACTGTCTCCATTACATTTGCATGAGGCTAAGCACTGCCTCCATTATTACATAAGGAAAAATGCTGCCTGTCTTTGCATGAGACTAAGCAATGTCTCTATTACATTTGCATGAGGCTAAGCACTGCCTCCATTATTGCATAATGCTAAACGTTACCTTCCTCTACATAGGGCTAATTACTGCCCTCATCACATATAAGGCTAAACGCTGCCTTGTCTCGCTCGCATATGATTAAGCATCACCTTTTCCCTCTATCAAGCAATCAATATCAATGCATCCATGCATTTCATGGGCTGAAACATCGCCACATTTTTCGAAGGTGTCATAGTCCGAAGGCAGCATCTTCATAGCCTAAAGACATCATGCCATGGCCGGAGGATCTCTCGAAACTGCATATCATTATTCAAAGGCGTCATAGTCTAGAGGCAAAATCCTCATGGCCCGAGGACACCATTTCATAGCCTACAAATCCCTTATCATACGCTTCATGGCTCAGGACGTCATGGTCTAAGGACATCATCCCCATTGTCGGAAAGACGACTCTCATGGACCAAAGGGAATTTGCATCATGTTTAAATTTTCGTAATAACTACATATATTCGCGTGCATCGTGTTTTAAGTTTTGCAATTAACTCGGGAGGTAACCGTTCTACAAATGGTAGCAATTCGAGCTTCGGTTTCTGTTCATAATGTTCACATCCTTCGATTGTCTCAAACGTAACTGATGATTGACAATTAATTACTTGTTCTTCCGTAACCACCCAAACATTTATCTCGAATATCCATAATATATAAATTCATATCCATAGCTCCACCTAAAATTATCCGTTACTCGTGACACTTTCCTTTCCAAAAAATCCTTTTTCAAAACGTACGACCATCTTACAACAACTCTGTCGGTTTCGTTTGATGTTGGATCCAAAACTACACACGACCTGATTCCTCTAACACCAGGAATATGTAGGCAACTCAGGAACTAGGGTTCGGCCCCCATTTTCTCAAACACACCTCATCCTCAATCATTCGGAAAAAAATTGGTCGTCATTTTCTTTACCTGACAACTCTTTCATCATTTTCGGGTAAAGAGGGGCAGCTGTTGATACCCGATTTTGTACTCATATTTTATAAAATATTTAATATACTTTTAAAATACTATTTTACATTATTACCCAATTTATAAGAGTTATATAAGCATTTTCTATAACTTTCTATAATTTTTAAAGCTTTAAAATTGATTTTTTCGCATTTAATTTGTTTAAATATTTACTAATTATCTCTTTAAATTATTTTTAAGGTGCTTTAATCATCCAATATATCATTATATACCCTTATTCATTTGATAATTTTTTATCTCTTTCTTAAATAATTATATTTGCATTTTTCTTATTTTTTCTATACTATTTATAACAATAGTTTATATTCTATAAATAATTACGTTTATTATATTATTTATGCCAAACTAGCATTTTATACTTTTATAATGTTGAGTTATTATTTTCAATCATTTTTCACAGCATAATAATACTTTTACCATTCATTAGATGTTTTAATAATTTATTTTAATTCAATTTTGGAGGTTTCAAGAGCTGGCCCAAAACATGCAAAGTTTCGGACAATTTGAAGGCCCAAAACGTTAAGCCCATCCCAATTAACCCTCAGAAGCCCAAACCCAACGACCCTCTTTCACAATTCAGTCGCGACCCGTTGAATAACCTGCCTCGCTTCTCCTTCAATCTTGGTCGTTGATCTTAAATGATCAACGACCCACAATAAGCTCTTCATTTTCATTAAATCCCTCACCCCTAACCCCAGAGACCTATTTCCCCCGTTCAGCCGCCTATGTGTTCTCTCAAACCTTCTCCCCTTCTCACAAACCCTAGTCGCCGCCTCCGATTCTTCTCCAAATCCAATCCATCCATGGATTCTTACCATGATTTATTTACCTTTTATGGATTGTATCGCTGTTACTTGCATGAATATGGGATTACTTGGTACTTGCCTGATTTTGGCAAGTACCAATCTTCCAAATCAAGTGCAATTGTCCGCAATCTTCAAGATCTAGTCAATATTTTTGTCTGTGTAGGGTCCGATTTACCGAGATCTCCGGCCAATCTGTGATTCCTATCAAACTAGGGCGTACCTAGTTTCTTCTCTTAATCCGATTCGGAATCGATTTTTGCATGTTCTTCTTTACTTATTTATGTTCGATTGACTGTATTTCTTTATTTGTGTATTAAGTTTTGCTACTATATAAACTCCCTTCCCCATTTCCCCTAACAAACCTTAACAACTAGTGTTATTCTTTCACTCTCACTTGTCCTATGCTACTTCAAAACTTAATTTCTTGGCTGGCTGAAAGCCAAAGCCACCGAAATTCGATTATTAGACCTTTCTCAGTGTGAACACTGCCCGAGGTTCATCTGAAACCCTTGCGAACTCTGACGCACTGAGATTCTTTGGCTCTACTGCTCATCTTTCTACTGTCGATTGAGGTATTGTTGAAATTGTTCTTCTTATTTACTTGTCTGTCAATTGGTAACTCGTAAGTCCTTCGACCTTTGCGGTCTCATCTTTTATTTGCGTTCATGAGCTGTTTGTAAACCAATATGTTACCATGCTGTCTCTATTTGCAGCCCTACTTGTCTTTAAATTAGTTTGTGATTCTGAACTTTTTCTAATACTAGAACTTGGAACTTGCCTAATTTTTAACCCAGATTATGGATTTCTTAAACATGTTTAGCTTAATGTCTTGTATGTTTCTGAGTACCTGTGCGTATTGCCGCTATGAGCCCATCTCCCTACCTTATTCAAGACTCTTATGAGGAACCAACTCATTGGCCTGAATGTGTTCATATGCATTGCGTCAAGTAGGTAATTCATGTGTTTCTTGTTAACTTTCTCAATGATTATGTAATTTTTTAATGTCGTTGTTGCTTGAATCTCAAAAACAAATTTGATATGTCTCTTATTTTTTTTTTGTAATTCTGATGTGTGCTCTTTGACCTGCTCAATTTTGTGCTTCTAAGTGTTGCTCAACACTTTCTAGGGTAAACCTCAATGATTAGCCTCTTCCTGCATATGATTAATTGGCACTAGGCTTGATGATCACCCATCTTGTTAACCTAAGGTTGATATTTTCATGAATCCTAATATCTGCTTGTTCTATTAACCTAAAATTAGCATGTTCTTCTACCTAATATGAATTCTTTAGAATCTAGTTCTATAGTTAATGTCCATCATGTTAAGTCTCATGTTCAACTAAGTATGTTCACCAAACTGTGCTACTAGTATGTTGTTATGCTGGGCCTTCATGTTAAAATCCTCATTGTACTCCACCTTCTTTTTGTTTATGATTCTGCTAAGCTGTCATATGGAATTCTTTGGGTTGGTTCTACTTTGAAACATTGTTCGCATTTGCTTGCTAAGGATATCCTACCTTGTCACTATTAGTCTTGTTTTTATTCTGAAATTACCTGCCCGTATGTGTCTTTGATGCTTTTCAACTTAGCATGGTCCTGTTTATTGGTTGGAACTGTAGCTATTTCAGTCATAAGAACTAAGTGTTAAAGTTACTCTATGAGCAGTTTTGTTTGGCATCCATTAGCTTAATTACTTGAATCTTTAGGGCCTGGTATGTTGGGCCTGCCTTTGGTATTGGGGGTTTCACTACCTGCACCTAGAGGTTGGGCCTGCTGTCCGCATGATGTTTTGAGTCTATTTGAAGGCCCAGATATGTTACTGGGCTATTCTATATTTTTATTTGTGCCTGTAGTTATTTAATATGGTTTGTAATAACTTGTAAAACTGAATGATGGGAAATTAGTGAAAGGGGGGCCGGGGTATTCTAATTCTTGCAAGAATGGGTAGAGAACCTGTCCATAGGGTTTAATTGCTTTGTTTGCTATTTTGTTTGACGTGCTTTATTTCTACACAGTAATATAAATCATGCCTATAGGAACTCAAACACTTCTCCTACTTAGCCTAGATAATGCCCGCACATTATTGTTTACCCTTAGCTTCGGATAACAATTGAATTTATACGTGGTTCTAAGGGTACGTGATTTTGTTTGATACAAATAATGAATAATATAATGAAAATTAAAGTCAGTAAATAAATGGAGAAGAAATGCAAACCACAAGCCTTGGATAATCCTGGCCTTGACTGATTCCTCCAAGATGAACAGTAAATATAAACGAAATAAGATGAATAAAGTAATGTATAAAATAATGAAAGCAGACTTCTTTTCTTTGTATTGATGATTTTTTTGTGTGATGCCTTAGAACAATTACATTGCCCCTTTATATAGCGTGGGGATAATCTTTTATATAAAGTAACAATCTGTTTACAAGGTAAAATATCTCTTGATGTGCCGATTTAACGGTCTATTGATTGATGCCGTGATTCCCGCTGAGATGCTTACTTATCACGGGACTTCCAGTCCTTTCGTCATTCAAATTTGATAACTTACCCTAGGGCATTTCTCGGAATCGAGCTCAATAGGTTCATCTTGGGTACCATGGCTTCAAGTTCTGATTCGTGTTGTTCGGTCTCGACCTTCGATCTTTGATACCTCGATATTCCTGCTTCGATGTTATTCGGTCTCACTCTTCAATCTTTGATATCTTGATCTCGGTTTACCGAGCAGTAATGACGATTGATACCAACCGTATAAACTAGAGCCCGATTTGTCCCCATGTAGGCGGTCCGAGTTCG
The DNA here is from genome assembly GCA_002018475.1 of Nicotiana obtusifolia. Lineage (NCBI taxonomy): Eukaryota > Viridiplantae > Streptophyta > Magnoliopsida > Solanales > Solanaceae > Nicotiana > Nicotiana obtusifolia. The sequence continues at coordinate 27,334 of MCJB01039176.1, read as the reverse complement.
ACCCCATACAGATAGTCCCCTCATTTTTTGGAGAGTAATGAAGAAAAACGATATGAGCTGCAACTTTTTGGTTAGTTTGAATGGCGACGTACTTATGATGCGTGTGGCACAGAAGTTGGAGCGTCCCATAAAAAGAAACGAATCATCATATTGATAAATGATGGTGGAACTGTGACGTACGTGGTACATGTCGAAAACATCTCATCAGAGACAAACTTTGGACAAACCTCTGCAACATCAGTACATGCTAATTAGTGCTTCATCTCTTTGGGACGCGAACTGCCACTTTTGATGGGCTATAAATACCCTTCTTCGTCTTCACTTTTAGGAGTTTAAGCTATCTGATCATTTGAATCATTCCCTTCTTCAAATTCTCTAAGTTTCCTTGCAAGCGATCTCCCTTTTGTTCTTCTCTTACTCCTGCATCTTTTAACTTCTTTATCTCCTAATTAACAATGTCAAAAACCTCTAAATCCGTCCCTCAGAGACAGACCTTTTCTTCTTCTTAACCTACTGAAGATCCTCAACCTGTTGATGTTGAGGAAACCATGGCTGAACCTCCTTTAAAGGCTTTTGTACCGACTGGATGTTCAATCGGTGCCGACTTTAAAGTAGATAAGAGCTCTTCAATACCGGGCCGGTGTGAACCGATCACTAGGTACATTTGTTTGATTACGGACAAAGTCCTTGACAAGGCTAAAGAAGATTGTAATTGGATCGGCAAGTGTGTGGTCGTTCCTACACCGGAAGAGGCGATCACCACCACGTGGTGGGGTATTTGAGTGTTTACACTTACCCCTTCACGTTGGGCCCTTTGGACCCTGTTATCGTTGCCTTTTGCAAAAGGTACGAAGTAACATTGGGTCAGATCCACCCTTCTTTCTGGAGAATAGTCATTCTCCTTCGCTTTTTTGTAAGCAAGATAGACGGGCATCCTTTCATCGTCGATCACCTTCTGCGGTTATACAGTCCCCGACTCTTCCGAGGGGGATTAATAAAGCTTGCTCGCCGGGCAAGCAAAGCCCCCTTCTCTAGCATCGATGAGGATAGGGACCGAGGCTGGATGAGCCGATTCATTCGAGTGAAAACATCGGACCTAATTCCGGCCGAAGACATGTCGTTCCCCGAGAAGTGGAACATTATCTCAACTTGTTCAATGTTTTTTCCATCGTTATTTTACTAACTAGTTCCATATGATGTGGCCGTATCCTGTACGCCGGCCGCGATTCCTCATCTGAAGGAATGGGTCCAAAGACTAGTGTCCCAAAGACCCTATTCGGAACGTGCTTGGCGCGAGCTCTCGATGGGCCGACGGGAGGCCCGACACCATGGTGAGACAGGTTAAATTCGAACTCAGCGTCTCATGTAATTGATTTCTAATTTGCTTTATTCTTCATTTGTAGGTTTATCAAAGGACGTTGAATTGAGGCCAGCGTCCCCTGGTAATGAGGTTCCCTGCGAGCCCCTTGTTTCAAAGCAGGAGAAGGAGAAAAAGAGGAAAGAAGCCCCCAGTTCTTCGGGTCCCGGGAGGAGGAGGCCGAAGAAAAGGATAGCTCGTAAGCCCAAGAGTAGCATTGATGACCGGATACTATCCTCGGACTCACTTCGTCGGTTGAGGGACGAGTCCGAGGAAAATGAGGATTTTGACCGTTTGGGTAGCAAGCCATCTCAAACTAAAGGACGGGGAGTCCCCAAGCTGAGAGCCGATAAAACAGACCTTCATCGAGTCGGGGGCTCCGAAATGGGGGAAAGAGCTGGGGCTTCTACCGATGTAAGAGGGGTTTCGCAGGGAATCTTAGGCCCCGTAGAAATGATAGACTCTCCTTCCTTCTCGGAGTCGACACTAAACGAGGCCCAAGCAGACAAAAGGACATTCCCCGGGCAGGGGCCATATACCGGAAGGCCCTTTCCGAGTTATCTTTGATGGCGTGGATTCGGCGTCTGCTGAAGATACCTTTGGGCTCGGTAACCTGGAAGTACTGAGGAAAAGTCCCTCCACCGGCATGAGTAGGGTTTCTTTCGGTCCGAAGTTGGTCGATAGATTTCCTGCTCCGAGTTCAAATCCTGATCGAAAGCGGATCATATCCTTCGTCATTCCCGAAGATGCTAAGGTCCTTTCCGCTCCTATAGGGGTGGCTAGGTATCTTCGGTGTTTGGTGACCGAAGAAGATCAGGCTAAGATGAATGAGGTGGATGTATCTTGCTTGTTCAACGAAGCTCAGCAAGCATTAAATAGGGTAAGTTTCTGATAAGCCTCATCTGGTGTTCACTGTTCTGTACTTTAAAAACTTCAACTAACTGCCATATTTCCTTTCGTGTTTGCAGGCCTCGGTGCTTCATCATGAGGCTTTTCTTTGTCATCGGGAAGAATCAGGACGCTACGACCGGCTCGAAGGGGAGGTGACGAGCCTTCGGACCAAACTGGATCTTGTTTGGAGAGACAATTTTGGCTTAGTCGAGCAGGTGGGGCAATAGCTCGATCAAATCACCCAACTTCGATCCGAGGCAAGTGAGGATAGAGTTGAAGCCAATGAGTGGAAGAGCAAGATAGATCAACTGGCTTCAGAAAAAGAGGCCTTCCATGCTCAGTTAGTTTCAACAGAAGCTCAACTGATAGAAGTAAAGGGGAGAATCGAGGCTCTGACTAAGAGCACCGAAGAACTCCAATCCCAAGTCAGCGTGATCACCTCGGATCGAGATGTTTTAGCCAACGAGCTGCATATGGCGAGATCGGAGGCTGCTGCAACCAAAGTTGAGGCCGATGAGCTGGTGGCCCAGTACAAGGCTGACGCCGAAGCTGCTCAAGATCAATAAAAATTTTTGGTTGATCACATGAAGTGGAAAACTCGCTGTTCGTCCTCGAGGAGATACATGCTCGGGGCTTCGATCTATCGGCCGAAATTGAAGATGCCAAAAAGATCGAGGCCGAAGCCAGAAAGCAAGCCTTTATAGAGAAAGATGACTCCGAGAACTCAGAATGAGGTGCCTTTTTCTTTTCCTTTTTGATATTATGTAATGATGTCCCCATTTTTGTAATCATATTTTGTATATATATAAAAGCCCTTTTTCCTTTCCTTCTTTTATTGCTGACTTGGTTTAATTCTTTCCCTTAGAACTGAGGGTTTGCCTTGATAGATTTTCTGTCCCTTGAACTCAATTTGGACTTGGCCAGTTTTGGGATCTGCCTTTGTAGGTTTTATTTTTCTTCGATTAACTCGGTATTGTCACGACCCAAACTGGAGGGCCATGACTGGCACCCGGGCCATACTTGCCGAGCACCAACGCACATTTTATCTAACTTTTGTTATTATCTATATGGGCCGATGAGATCAGTATAAATAGTAGATATGAATCCTAAACAACTAACAATGGCAGATAATGGCACGAACATATATGTCATGAGCCGACAAGGCTGTCATGAAGCTTGAGCTGACAAGCTGCCATGAGAGACTATACAACAAAAATTAGTCGACAAGGCAATCAAAACAATACATGAGTTGACACATGTCTATGAGCCTCTACAGGAACATAAGTGATGCAACATTACCGGAACAGGGACCTGACATACCCATAATGCCTATAACAAAAGTGCATACCAAGACCACGGCAAGTCCGGAGAAGGGATCTCGCCAATAACCGTTGAACTGGGCAGCCTACTGTGGTTGGGGAGCTTTGCCTAGCTGTCTATCAGGACCTACAACACGACATGCAGCGTCGACAAATAAAGGGACGTCAGTATGAATAAAGTACTGAGTATGTAAGGCAGGAAAGCATAAGTGAGAACAATAATGTAAAAAGGAATAGAGAATATACAACCTGTAACATCTAGGTATCTCTGAGGGCTACTGACATGAATGCATGATGCATATATATATACATAAACTTTTAAAACATACGCCTCTGTTGGCATCATTATCATCATATCGTACCAGGCCCTAATAGGCTCGGTAAAAACGTACCCTTCCATCATAAGGCTCAGTAGAATCATACCCGGCCACGTGGAGCTCGGTAAAACCCAACTGATAAGTGGTTGCACAATAGGTGTCGTACCTGGCCGACTATAGCGTGGCTTGGTAGAGTAAAATAGATACATATATATGATGCGTGTTTGACTCATTGGAATCACATTTCGATCCTTTCGGAGTGACGTAAGGTCGGTATCCTCCGTACACGTTTGTTAGGAACTCTTCATTAAGAATCTTATAAGAATCAGGAAGTATCAACAGCATTGATAACATAAGAATAATAGAAGTAACATCAACATCAATCGTTCCATAAGAAGGGAAACAATGTAAGTACTGCTAGCCTCTAAGAGTGGAATATCTTTGGAAGCTCGTTCATTACATTACGCACAATCAAAGTCCTGCAAAAGAAGGAAAAGGATAGCATCACATACCTTGTATATACTGCCCAATCTCAAGCTATGGAAATGCCACGACTCCTTAGTCTACAATAAGAGAAATGACACTATCGTTACCGTTTAAGCGTCGTAACTATTATGTATCAACCGTAAACTATTTTACGATGAAACAGACAGCACCTCCACTATTTATATGACTTCCCACAAGTTAAAAAAATCACCAAATATCCCAAAAAACATCAATAATAACCATATTGAGCCTCCTAAAATAGTCCACCAACCAACAACATTACTAGCAAGCCTTTCGACATATATCTCACAAGTTCTAGCTTCAACGACTTAGCCGTAACTTGGATAATCTTAAATACATGTAGGGTAAGAGGCTCCTTACCTTTAAAAATAAATAAAAACTCCAATTTGACCTTAATTGACCACGAAATATTCCTCCAATGCTGCCACAAGAACAAGGGAGCGAAGCTAGCAATCAATTAGGGTTTTTCGGCACTAGAATCACTTTAGAAGGATTGAAATCACCTAGGTTGATATTAAAACTTTAAGGAGTATTTAAAGAATATAAAAAACTTAAAGAAGCTCCTACACGATCTGGAACAACACAAAAATCAGCAACAACAAGAAGAATAAGGAACTTACTAGCGCCACGGGATTCCCGACACTTGATTTGTGTAGTTTGGCCTTTGTTTTAGTCTTGGGTCATGAGAGAACATTGAGAGAGTGTTCTTAGGGTTCTAAGGTCCGCATATACTGAAAAAAATGACTTAAAACCAGGGTTGAGGCATGTTATATACATCTACAAGTCTTAACCGCCTATGTGGGCCCCACCGAGAGCTGCTTGGCGCAGTCTCGCAAAAACACGAATATCTCTCAACTCGGAGATCGTATCGACAAATGGTTTAATTTTTTAGAAACTAGACTCATAGAACTTGATTTTTATGGGTAGATCACCCCGTAATTCCGAGTAAATTGGGAGAAAAGCTTAGTGACATTTGACCTAAAGTATGAGTAATATTATGAACGTAAGTTGCGACAACTTTTGTCGACTTTTGTTTCATAACTCGTTTGACTTCAAGACTTATGAAATGGATATTATATGATTCAAATACCTTAATACATAACCTCTTGGTAATATTAATCACCTCTAGATTTACCCAATAAGACTAAATTCTTATCATCTCAAAGATAATCTCTTCTCGGACCTATGTAGACTAACTTACGGCGTAAGCTAACGTATGCAAATATGGGTTGTAACAGGTATGGCCTTAGCCTTTTAAAGACCGAGGTTCGCCTTAGTAGGTCTTATTCCCTTTCGAGTTTCATTAACTCGGTCTGGCCTTAGCCTTTTAAGAATATGGGTGGGCCTTAGTAGGCCTTATTCCCCTTTGAGTTTCACTAACTCGGTACGGCCTTAGCCTTTTAAGAATTGGGGTTCGCCTTAATAGGTCTTATTCCCCTTCGAATAAATTTGATTTTTGGATGAGTCCCCGAGTGAGGCAGTATTTAATTGACAAAGAAAATTAAAACGGCCCTTGGGCTCAGAGGCAGGATATTGGTGCAAGAGATCTTTATTCTTGTTCACGTGCTTGTACAGTTTATTTCGGGATTAGATCAATCTATTTGGGCATGGGTCCTTTGACTGTTTGACCCTTACATCGAATCCTAATGATCTTTGATTCTAGAGATATTTCCCCGAGTCAAAGTAGCCAAGCGTCCTTCCGATATTTGAGGTTGATCGATGATTAGCACCGAGCATCGTTGTCATTGATCTGTTATCGTTCTTCAAATCTAAGTTAGCACGATTTACTAGTTGCCTCATTAAAAACCTTGCTGTAAAACCCAATTTGGGAAAAATCGGTCGAAGGGAAAAGAGTGCAACGCGTGCTTTTAGTCCTAACATCCCGTAATTTCCGATTCGAGGCTACTTTATTTGGTACCTACGAATGTTAGTTTGCCGATGTAGAATAAAAACAAGTAAAAATGAGGAATGAAGGATCGTACCTTAGCAGTAGTATCGTTTCAAGTGATTTATGTTCCAGTTGTTTGATAGTTGTTTGCGGTCCATCGTTCCAAGCTTGTATGATCCTTTTCCTGTGATCTTTATGATGGAGTAAGGTCCTTCCCAGTTTGGTCCCAATTTCCTTTCATTCGGGTTTCGTGTGTTTGGTGTGAACTTCCTGAGTACTAAATTTTCGATGTTGAAATGTCGAAGATGGGTTCTCCTATTATAGTATCTTTTGATCTTTTGTTTTTGAGCGGCCAATCGAACGAGGGCAACTTCTCTTTTTCTATCCAATAGTTCCAGATTCATATTCATAGCCTCTTGGTTCGATTCTTCGGTCGCATAGCAGAATCTGACACTTGGTTCACCGACTTCAATTGGTATCAAAGCTTCAGCACCGTACACTAAGGAAAGGGAGTGGTTCCGGTGCTAGATTTCTCGGTCGTACGATACGCCCATTGGACATCAGTCAATATTTCTTTCCATTTCCCCTTTGCATCGGTTAACCTCTTATTGAGATTTTGAAGTATTATTTTGTTGGTAGATTCGGCTTGTCAATTCCCGCTGGGGTGGTAGGGCGTTGATAGGATTCATTTGATCTTGTTATATTCAAGGAATTTTGTCACTTTGCTGCCGATGAACTGTTTCCCGTTATCACACACGATCTTTGATGGCATCCCAAACCGACATATGATGTGATCCCAAATGAACTCGATTACTTGTTTTTTCCTAACCTTCTCATATGCCTGCGCTTCCACCCATTTGGAGAAATAATCAGTCATAGAAAGAATGAATTGAGCCTTACCTGGTGTGTATGGAAGAGGGCCAACGATGTCCATTCCTCATTTCATGAACGGCCATGGTGATAAGACCGAGTATAATGTTTCCCCGGGCTGATGGATCATCAGGGAATGCCTTTGACATTCGTTACATTTGCGAATGAACTCCTTCGCGTCCTTTTCCATGTCGATCCAATAATAATTGGCTCTGATTATTTTTCGAATTAGGGGTTCGGCACCGGAATGGTTCCCACAAGTGCCTTCGTGGATTTCTCTTAAAATGTATTCAGTGTCACCCGGTCCCAGACATATCGCGAGGGGGCCGTCGAACGTTCTTCTAAATAGAGTTCCATCATCGGACAAGCAGAACCGAGCCGCCTTTGTGCGCAAGGCTCTTGATTCTTTTGGATCTGAGGGGAGCTTTCCCGAGCGGAGGTATTCTATGTATTTGTTCCTCCAATCCCAAGTTAGACTCGTCATATTAATTTCCGCGTGGCCTTCCTCCACTACCAACCTCATGAGCTGTACTACCTTTTCGGATTCGATCTCATCATCTTCGACCGACGATCCCAAAATGGCGAGGGCATCAGCTTTGCTGTTTTGTTCTCGAGGTATGCGTTGTAAGGTCCATTCTTTGAACCTATGCTGTGTAACTTGCAATTTGTCTAAATATCTTTGCATCCGTCCTTTTCCAACCTCGAAAGTTTTGTTGACTTGATTTACCACAAGAAGGGAGTCGCACTTAGCTTCGATTATTTCCGCTCCCAGGCTTTTGGCTAGTTCTAAACCTCCAATCATGGCCTCATATTCTGCTTCATTGTTAGTTAACTTTATAGTCTTGATAGACTGTCGAATCGTGTTACCGGTTGGGGGCTTTAGCACGATACCAAGCCCCGATCCGTTCGCGGAGGCACCATCTGTGAACAGGGTCCACACTCCCGAAGGAGCCCCCACTTCGGCCAGTAGCTCTCTTTCGACCTCGGGTATTAGGGATGGTGCCAACACTTGAGATTTGATGGCGGTTTGGGGTCGATTTTCGATATCATACCCGCTTACTTCGATAGCCCATTTGGCCAATCGGCCGGAGAGCTCGGGCTTATGCATTATGCTTCTTAACGGGTAAGTCGTTACAACGCATATGTGATGACACTGGAAATAAGGCTTCAGTTTTCTGGAGGCACTCAACAATACGAGTGCTAGTTTTTCCAGGTGAGGGTACCTAGTTCAGCCTCGCCTAAGGTTCTGCTAACGTAATAAATTGGAAATCGCTTACCTTGCTCTTCTAGAACTAGAACTCCACTTACCGCCACCTCCGAGACTGCAAGGTAAAGGTACAGCTGTTCACCCATCTTTGGTGTATGTAGTAAGGGCGGGCTAGAAAGATATCTTTTGAGCTCTTCTAAGGCGTGTTCGCATTCTGGTGTCCATGAGAAGTTGTTCTTCTTTTTGAATAGATTGAAAAATCGATGTCTTTTATCGGATGATCTTGAAATAAATCGTCCCAAAGTGGCTATACGGCCTATCAGCTTTTGTAGCCTTCACATTATCTACGACTGTGATGTCCTCAATAGCTTTGATCTTTTCGGGATTGATTTCTATTCCTCGATTTGAGACCATGAAACCGAGGAACTTGCCCGAGCCCACACAAAATGCGCATTTTTCCGGGTTCAACTTCATGTTGTATTGCTTCAACACGTCGAATGTTTCCTACAAATGGTTCAAATGGTCCTCTGCTCGCAGGGACTTAACTAACATATCATCAATATAAACTTCCATCGTTTGTTGTTTAAACATTCAGTTTACTAGGCGTTGGTAAGTTGGTCCTGCATTTTTTAACCCAAATGGCATCACATTGTAACAGTATGTGCCATACTTAGTGATGAAGGATGTTTTTTCTTGATCATCTGGATCCATTCATATTTGGTTATAGCCAGAGTAAGCATCAAGAAAACTAAGGGTCTCATGGCCACCGGTAGCATCGATCATGCGATCGATGTTGGGTAAAGGGAAAGAATCTTTTGGGTATGCCTTATTTAGATCCTTATAATCTACACACATTCTTAGTTTATTCCCTTTTTTAGGGACTACTACTACGTTTGCTAACTATTCCGGGTATTTGGCCTCCCGAATGGACCCTATCTTTAGAAGTTTAGTTACCTCATCCTTGATGAATGCATGTTTGATCTCGGACTGAGGCCTCCTTTTTTGCATGACCGGTCGGAATTCCTGATCCAGGCTCAACTTGTGAGTTGTTATCTCCGGTGGTATACCTGTTATATCAAGGTGAGACCAACCTGTTATACCTTTCGTTCGGGCAAGTCTTCTCGGAGCGAGACTTGCTCGAGTTTCTCAATCGTTGATTTGGTAGTATCAGACTCATCGGGACTGACGAAAGATCTGGGGATTCTGTAATCGTCATCCTCGACATATGTTTGTTTGTCTACGTTCGTCGAGGATGATGTCTGTGGTTGCTATTTTATCTTGTTCTCGACCCTTTGTAAAGGGACTGTTGGTATTGGTGTCATTTCTTTCACTGCGAACATTTCTTTCGCAGTCGGTTGTTCCCCGTAGGCCGTTGTAATTCCATCGGGTGATGGAAACTTCAGTACTTGATGCAGCGTCGAAAGTACGACTCTCATGTCATGGATCCATGGTCTCCCGAATAGAGCGTTGTACCTCATGTCTCCATCGATTACGCAAAACTTCGTTTCCCAAATGCTTCCGACGATGTTTATCGGCAACGTTATTTCGCCCTTGGTTGTTTCACATGCCATGTTGAAACCATTGAGTACTCGGACTATAGGGACAATTCGATCCGTCAGGCCGAGTTGTTGTACAACCCACAATCGGATTATATTGGCCGAACTGCCTGGGTCGACCAATACGCGTTTCACTTTAATTCTGTGTATAAGCACAGATATCACTAGCGCGTCATTATGAGGTTGCATAATCCCTTCAGCATCTTCCTCGCTATAGTAATATCCCCTCCATTGCGTAATCTCGAGTGCGTTTTTCCCTGGTGATGGATATCTTGGTGCGTTTCAGCATCGGACTTTGAGGGGCATCTATTCTGCCGATAATCATGTTAATCGTGTGTTGTGGCTCTTCTTGGTTTGCCTGTCTATTTCTGTTTCCGAAATGATTCTTCGCTCGGTCTCTTAAGAATTCTCGAAGATGTCCGTTTTCGAGCAACCTTGCTACCTCTTCTCTCAATTGTCGGCAATCTTCTGTTCTATTTCCGTGAGTACCACGATATTTGCATATCAGATTAGGATCCCTTTGGGCTAGATCTGATTGTAACGGTCGAGGCCACTTAGTGTCTTTGATGTGACCGATAGCTGATACGAGAGTAGCCGCATCAACATTGAAATTGTATTCCGATAACCCTGGTGCTTCTTGATGACCGGTGGTTCTCTCGAAGTTGCCTTTAATTATGGGCCCTCGATTATTCCGACCTTGATCATTTCTCCTTTCGTGTCTCGGGGAGTTTTGCCTTGCTGTAGTGATTTTTCTATCCCCATGATATGGCTGATGTCGATCTCTATTCAATCTCGGTTCATGATAAATCTCTCTTCGAACTCTACCATGGGTTCTGACGGGATAAATGGATCCCGAAGGAGCTCCAAGTTGATCGTCTTCGACTCTAATTTTCGATTGGTATCGGTTGTGTACATCGGCCCATGTGATGGCAGGATATTCTATCAAGTTTTGCTTGAGTTGCTACGAAGCCGTCGAGCTTCGAACGATGAGCCCTTGGGTGAAGGCCTGAATAGCCCAATCGTCGGTGACTGGTGGCAGGTCCATACGCTCCATTTGAAAACGAGATACGAATTCTCTGACCATCTCGTTATCCTTTTGTCTGACTTTGAGTAGGTCCGACTTTTGCGTTTCCACTTTGATGGTGCCTGCATGTGCTTTTACAAAGGAATCTGCAAGCATAGCGAAAGAGTCAATGGAATTAGGGGGTAAGTTATGATACCTTGTCATGTCCCCCTTTGACAAGGTTTCCCTGAACTTTTTCAAAAGAACGGATTCGATCTCATCGTTTTCTAAGTCGTTCCCTTTTATAGCGCATGTGTATGCGGTCACATGCTCGTTTGGATCGATCATTCCATTATTCTTGGGGATTTCCAGCATGCGGAATTTCTTGGGTATTGGTTTTGGAGCGACGCTCGATGGGAAAGGCTTTTTTACGAATTTTTTTGAATCCAGGCATTTTAATATCGGGGGTGTTCCTGGGATTTGATCCACCCTGGAGTTGTAGGTTTCCACCTTTATATCGTTTGCCTCGATTTTTTTCTCTCCGGATTCAACTCGTTTGGTTAATTCCTCGAGCATCCTCATAATTCCAGAGTTTGCCCCCGATTCACCTTCATTCGGCTCTCCTGCAATTGGTTCATTCCTGGGAACAGTTCCCCGAGAAGGGTCGAGCTCAACTTTGTTCGATATTATGCTTCGACTTTGTAATTGAGCAATGGCAGCCTGCTGGGCTTGCAACATATCAAAGATTATTTTGAGATTGATCCCGTCCCTTTCGTCGTTTTGGTGACCCTGTATTGTTGATCGAGGTTCCCTACGAACGCTATTTGACGGGCCAGTAGTTTGATCTAAATCGACTGCCACTTGTGAGTTAGTGTCGATCGGAACTTCATCACCGGGTGTTGTGTTGTTTTTTTCGCCTTGATGATCAGATTCATTATCGATGTACAAAGGCATAGATTGTGAATGCGACATAGCTGTACTGTAACCTGAAATTAGAGATTCTTCGAAGAGCAAGTGTAAAACAATTTGCGTGACAAAAAATTGTATCAAACACTCACTATTATCCTGTAAGGCTTTCCTTAGGCAAATCCCACATTGGTGTAGGCGAATCCCACATCGGCTGGAGAGGAGAACGAAGAGTGCCTTATAAGGACTTGGATACCTCTCCTTTGTAGACGCGTTTTAAAACCGTGAGGGGCGAAGGCTCCAAAGCGGACAATTTCTACAAGCGGTGACCTGGGCTGTTACAGTTGGTATCAGAGCCGGTGCTGGGCCGGTGGTGGGGCAAACCCAGTGGTGGGGCAAACCTCAGCGAGGACGCTGAGTCCCAAGGGGGGGTGAGTGTAAGGCTTTCCTTAGGCAAATCCCACATTGGTGTAGGCGAATCCCACATCGGCTGGAGAGGAGAACGAAGAGTGCCTTATAAGGACTTGGATACCTCTCCTTTGTAGACGCGTTTTAAAACCGTGAGGGGCGAAGGCTCCAAAGCGGACAATTTCTACAAGCGGTGACCTGGGCTGTTACATATCCCTAGCCCCACGGTGGGCGCCAAACTGTTTACCCTTGGCTTCGGATAACAATTGAATTTATACGTGATTCTAAGGATACGTGATTTAGTTTGATACAAATAACGAATAATAAAATATAAAATAAAGTCAGTAAATAAATGGAGAAGAAATGCAAACCACAAGCCTTGGATAATCCTGGCCTTGACTGATTCCTCCAAGATGAACAGTAAATATAAACGAAATCAGATGAATAAAGTAATGTATAAAATAATGAAAGAAGACTTCTTTTCTTTGTATTGATGATTGTTTTGTGTGATGCCTTAGAACAATTACATTGCCCCTTTAACGGTCTTATTGATTGATGCCGTGATTCCCGCCGAGATGCTTACTTGTCACGGGATTTCCGGTCCTTTTGTCATTCAAATTTCATAACTTACCGTAGGACATTTCCCGGAATCGAGCTCAATAGATTTATCTCGGGTACCATGGCTTCAAGTTCTGATTTGATGTTGTTCGGTCTCGACCTTCGATCTTTGATACCTCGATATTCCTGCTTTGATGTTATTCAGTCTCTCTCTTCGATCTTTGATATCTTGGCCTCGGTTTACTGAGCAGTAATTATGATTGAGACCAACCGTATAAACTAGAGCCTGATTTGTCCCCATGTAGGCGGTCCGAGTTCGACCCCATACAATTATCAGAAGCATGTTGTAAGAACTTATGTGCGTTACTTGTTCACATGCCTACTCGTATGCGCTATTAGATAGCATGCCTATAGGAATCAAACATCAATGAGTATTTGCTCAACTTGTGCAATTGCAGTGTGATTATTAGATAGCATGCCTATAGGATCATATTAATATATGTCTTTGCTAATACTCATCTAAATACCATGACTATAGGGCATTAATTGATTAACTAATTGGTTGTTTTTGTTGTTCCTATCATACTTCCGCCTAAATAACATGCCTATAGGAGGAATAAGCATGATAAATCTGTGTTCAAATACAAACTATTAGAAAACCTGCATATAAGATATTGTCACTCGCTTAGAAAGCATGCCAATATGATCAAAATTGAGTAATTCTGAGTTTTCCAAGGGCTTTACTACCCCAAGCGCAAACTATTTAGAGATCATGTCTATAGGCTTTTATAACGCTTGTAATCCGTAATTTTGATAATACGGACAGCGGCACTGCCCATGAATTTTTTCTTTAACCGTGTGGTCACATAGAAGCCATGCCTATAGGTTTTTAAACATCTCCAATATATCTCGGTTCTAAAACTGCCTACTGTAGAATCTAAATCTGTTCGCGTGCTTTTGTTGCTTATGTGTGGAGACTAACTTGAGCCATTCGTTGTCTTTATGCGTAGTCCTACTTATTTTGAATGTGGGCTTAGTTTTATCATTTTGAGCACCCTAAGTAAAGTCTAGAACCACCCAAATTGTAGGTCCAAACCATAGGCATGGGACAGGTAGTGCACGCATAGGATACAACCAAGAATTGAACTGGGGCGCTTTAGGTATGAAACTTTAACATAGTAATTGGGTAGCATGAGATGATAGTATGTGCCCGCTGAATAATTTGAGCAACCTCTACTCTAAGGGAGTTGCAAAGTATTATTTATGTCGCACGGGGTGATCTTTTAGGCTAAAAGACTTAGGACCCCCTTCATATGTTTGTTTCTCGTGCATTTGTTTCTTTGAACTTAGAGCAATTAAGTTGTATCTTGCAACCTCCAAAGGCTTGTACTGATTATTTATATATAGTCTAATTCCTTTACATGTGAGCTGCTTTACACTTGTTTATATCATAGTTGAACATTTAAATTCCCTGTCTTCCTTCACTTGCATCATCATATAGGACAATTATAATCCAATAATCCCACGTAGCGTTAATTTCAGCAGGGACCCACCGTTGTGGACCTCGAAGAGTTCCTAACAACTTCTCTTCGAGGTAATTTGAGCCCTTACCTGATCTTCACTGACGCATGATAGTAGGCTATAATCTCGTGTTTAGTTTCCTATTGCACTCTAATTTACTGCACTTTAATGAAGTTTGAGCTTTAATCGCTAGTATTTTGCACTAATTGTGTGTTTTATGCCTTGTAGGAATGATTCCGAGCTATGCAGATGATATGGAATAAATTCAGGCTATTCTAGAGCTTTGAAATCTGAGTAAAAGCCTAAGGATTAACTTGGGATCGTGTTCTAGGATCAATGGACAATAGTGTACTTAACGAGAGAAATGATGAATTTGAGCAGGATGCCACCTAGGTGCGCGAGCGCGCACTGGGGCGCAAGTAAGGCAGAACACTGTCCAAAGTGCGCGACCATATGCATGAGCACACTCCAAGAGCGGCCGTGCACGTCCAATGCGGAAAGTGTCCTATTTTGCGTAAAAAAATGGGTTTTCGCTTGGGCCCGACCCTACTTGGTATATATATACATGAAGAAACATTATTTTCTGGACTTTTGACACATCTAAGACCTAAGGAGGCTAAGGAAGAGTGAGAGAAGCAAGAACACAAGGATTTCGTCATTCAATCCTCACTCAAGACTAGATTTTGGATCGTTTTATGTTTTTCGTTTACTTGAACTTATTTGTGATGAATTACTCCATATCTATGGAGTAGTTGTCTTTTAGGGCTTGATGGATTTAGTGTATTGATACTTGTTTGTGAATTATAACTCTAGTTTTTATGTATTGAATCCTTTTGGATGTTTTAATTGTTGCATCTATATTCACTAGTTCATGTAATCGAGAAAGGCATAACTTGTGATTTTTTTGCATAATATTTTTGTGGGTTGAATTCATTGATTCTTCTTAGTAATCGAAAGAGGCTAGTTGAGTTGTTGATAAAACTTAGTTAGGAGGACAATCAAGAGAGGTTCTCCTAAAAGCCAATCCATTATGAATTCTTGCATATCTTCACCAAACATAACTTAGTTCATCTTGCGAGGTTGAGACTTAATCGAGAGGAGTTTCTTTTAAACGTGTGAACTAATAATTGAGTGAATTCGAGAGACTCACTTGAACATTAGAAGTGAATTATCTAGAGTTAGATCTTAAACAATTGTCTTGCACCTATTCCATCAAAACCCTGTTTTCTCCCATTGATATCTTTCATTTCTCATTGTTGCGATTGTCATTATTTAATAGTTTAGACGCTTAGCAAATTTTAGTTTTGAATCACATAATTCTAAACTGTTGACTATCTTGGATAGAAATCTAGTTACAAACTAGGACAATAATGTTTAACTCCAATCTCTGTGGATACGATAGTATATTATACTATCTTCGACTAGCGAGCATATTTAAGTGTGTGTTTTGTGCTGGTCAAATTTTGGCGTAATTGCTGGGGATTGGCAATCAATAGTGTTTGAAATAGTTTGTAGTGCTAATTCAGGAATTTTTCTTTTTTTTTTTTAATTTTAATTTTCTCTTTTTACGCTTAGTGTTCTTTGACTGTGCACACGCTATAGGTTAGATTGGTGCATGGCTCGATCTTCTAGGAAGGAAGTGCTACCATACATACCAAAATTTGAGAAATAACTGCAAAAACTAAGGAAGGAAAGAATCTCCCCGAGAATATAGAGAAGGTTGGGCAATCCTCAACCAAAGAAATTATGGCTGGAGATGATGAGAACGTAGATTTGGTTGCGTGAGAGGCAGCCCAACAACGAGGGAAAGCTGCAAGGGATACTGAGGAAGCAGCTCTTCGCAATGCACAACTTGTCTATGTAGATAAGAGGGCTTGGAGAATTGCTCAAAATCAACCTTTGGGTGCAGAGCAATTCGGAAATATAGCTCCTGGTGATGGGAGACCACTTGGCGATTATGCTAGACTGGTCTACAACCAAGGCTTATCAAGTGTGAGACCACCTCCAGTGGTAGCTAATAATTTTGAGTTAAAGTAAGGGTTGCTTCAAACATTTCAAAACAGTATGTTCAGAGGAAAGATGAACGAGGATCCAAAAAACCATCTAATGGACTTTGAGGAGATTATGAACACCTTTCAATACAATAGTGTGTCACAAGACGCAGTTTACATAAGGGCATTCCCCTACACACTCAAAGATGATGCAAAGCACTGTCTTCGAAGCTTGCCCAATGGGTCGATTAGAACATGGGATGAGATAACCAGATAATTTCTTGATAAATATTTCTCATCATCTAAGACAGGTATGTTTAGAAGAGAAATACATAACTTTTTCCAGAACGAGACTGAAACTGTGTTCGAAGCTTCGGAGTGGTTTAAGGAGATAGTGCGAAAGTGTCAACATAGTGGAATTGAGATCTGGATGCAACTCCAGGACTTTTTGGATGGATTGACACCGACCTCACGCAGAACTTTGAGCAATGCAGCTGGAGGCTCGTTGATAAAGAAGACTCCTGAGGAGATAGTCACGATTCTGGATGAGTTATCTGAAGATGCAAATCAGTGGCCCTTAGATATTGCTAAAAGAAGAAGATCAACTGGTGTTCACCTAGTTGATGCTAACACATCATGCAGGTACACCTTAATGCCATGGCCAAGGAAATAAGAAAGCTGACCTTAGTTTCAATACATAGTGAGCCCTACGTAGCTTGTTACATATGTGGAAGAGGACACCCTACTCATGAGTGTCAAGCCTCAATATAGGAAGTTAATGCAGTTGAGAATTATAAATTCAATGCAATGGGTCAGAAGCACCCCGGGTTTTCCTGGAGTTCACCTGGGGGTACTGCAAATGCATGGCAACAAAACATCTTCAGATTCCAGGGATAAGGAGCCCCAGGCTTCCAAAATCAGCAAAGGCAGCAGTTCCAACCTCAACAATCCAATCAGCATGGGCTAGAAGATCAAATGAAGTACTTCATTGTCAAGACATATAAGAGATTAGATGCTCATGGTTCAGCTATCAAAGAACTTAGCACTGGTTTGCGGAACTCGGGGAAACAAGTGGGACAAATTGCAACTATATTGTCGAAGAGAAACCCCGGTACTCTGCTAGCTGATACTGAAAGAAACCCCAAGGAAACAGTGAATGATGTGACCTTGAGAAGCGGCAAGTGTTGAAAGATCCCACTCCATTCCAAAAAGAGGTGGTATCTAAAAAAGAAAGCGGGGAGCAGCTGAAAGATGAAGTTGATAAGAAGAAGAAAGGCAAGAAGGGAGCTGAGAAAAAGAAGAAGGAGGAAACTTCAAGAAGGGAGGAACATAAAGAGAGCAAGCACATGCCTGCTCTACCTTTTCCCCAAAAGCTGTATAGAGAAAAGCTGGACAACAGTTTGAGAGATTTCTGGATGTGCTGAAATAGGTTAATGTAAAATTTGCATTCAAAGAAGTGCTCTCACAAATGCCAGCTTATGCCAAATTCTTGAAGGAAATCCTTACAAAAAAGAGGAAGATAGAAGAGACCTCAGTGGTCAAGCTCACAGAGCAGTGCAACGCAATCCTACAAAACAAACTCCCACTAAAGTGTGGAGATCCAGGGAGTTTTACTATACCTTGCTCGTTAGGCACTCTTAATTTTGATGAGTCTTTATGTGATTCTGGTGACTCAATTAATTTAATGCCTTTGTCTATTTATAGGAAGCTGGAGAATGAAATTGGGGAGATAAGGTCTGCACCAATATCTTTGCAACTGGCAGACCAAACAACTATCATACCTGAGGTGATAGTGGAGGATGTCTTAGATCGGGTAGATAAGTTTGTATTTCCTGTAGGATTTATAGTAGTGAAGATGGAGGAGAACAAGGAGGTCCCCTCATTCTAGGAAGACCATACTTAGCGATGGGTAGAGCAATATTAGACATACATGATAGAAAACTCATGCTTAGAGCAGGTGAGGAGACGATGACGTTCGAGATGAATGTAGAGATGGGGGTGAAAAAGGAGCCAGCTGCAAGTGTTGAGTGGAAGCTGAAGAGTTCAAAAGAGAAGGCTGCAGTTATTGAATAAGATAAGTGTGGGGTGTATTCCAAGAAGGTTGAGAAGAAACTGTCTTCGTAGATGTGCGCACTAGTTCGGGCGAGAAGAATGGAGCCCGACTTTGATTCAGACCCCGCCTAGAGATTCAGGAAAGTTTCCTGTACCTTATGCTTTTTAATTATGTGTCATGGGGACATGCCACAACTTAAAGTGTGGGGTGGGGGATATTTGTATGTTGTATGTATATTAGTTTTAGTTTGTTTTTTTGCTTTTTAATAATTAGAAAAAAAATTCAAAAAAATGAAATTTTTTAAAATAATTTTTGACCCTTCCCGACGATGAATATCATTCGATGGGTTTCTTGAGGGAATAAAATCGAAGGAAAAAGACAAAAAATATTTTCTATTGGTAGATAGTGTATTAATTCCCCCTTGGATTTTCTTTGTGTCACGGTTCTTTTCCAAGGGTTTTGTTTGAACCAGGTGTAGTTAGTTTTTATTTTAGTTAGTTGTAGGAAACCTTGTGCTATTTGAAATGAAAGAAATATCTCTTGAGTCTATCCTACCTTGAGAATAGTGAGTGCTTTAGTTGTGACGCTTAGGCTCAGTTTTTGACTCTTGTGTAAGTATCTTAAATTGTATGATCATAACTTTGCTTAACTGCTTTGACTAGAGTGTCTTGATAGTCCAATCTTGAGTGAGTTACGTGCCATGTGTGTGTGAGATTTGTATTATTCATTGCATTGTAATTGATTTCTAGAACTTGCCACGTGTGTTTGGAAAGCAAAATAGTAGTTGTATTCAGTCTTGGAAGTGATATAGGCATTTCTTTGTTGAGCCAGGTATATGCCTAATCCACCTAATTGTTATGTATCTTAGTTAACTCCTTTGAGACTGTAATCATGTTTCTTTGGCACCCACATTACACGCCTTACCCATTTGTTTGAATTGACCATCTATTTCAACCTTGTAACTCTCATGAGTACTTGAAATTGTTATCAACTGTGTAAAACTTGGAGTGTGGGGTGATTGATTTGCCTTTTGAGTGGAATTACTGAAATAAGGAGAAAGGTGCATTGTTTTTAAAAAAAGTGAGAGCCACTTGAATTGAAAAAGAAAGAAAAAAATGTGCAATTATTCTTTGACAGTGGTAATTCTTGATGTAATTGTGCTTAAAGAAGTAGGGAGTTAATAAATATTGATGCGAAGGTGGAATTTATGGTTTAACATAAGTGTGGGATTTTGAAAGGTAAATTATATGTATTAAAGTGCTTAGGGAGGTGTAGTCACTCTTATATCCAAATGTATCCTACCCATCCCGCAATCTACATTAGAACCAATTAAAGTCCTACTTTATTCTCGACAGAATGAGCTCAATTAGTAGAGTAGTACGCTACGGGCAAGCCTATGGTTCATCTTTTGTGGAATATGAATGTTATCTCTGAGATGGAGCGAATTCTTTCTATTTGAAGTTCCTATTTTTCTTAATTTTATTGTGTGCGGAACTACTCTTTATTGTTGTGTGAGGGCACTTGATCCATGAAGGAAAGGTAATGTCATTAACCTCTCTGTTAGAGTAAGTGAGTGAGCGGTGAACAATGCGTGGTACTTGTGAGTCAAATCTTGAGGCTAGGATGTTACATTGAAATACTTGTCAATCTTAAATACTCTTGGTATGATGAGTTAGGAGAGTTGTTTAAAAAGGTCGTAACTTTATAAAGTGAAGTTTGATTGCTCGAGGACAAGCAATATTTTAAGTGTGTGGTGTTGATGGTAGGCTATAATCTCGTGTTTAGTTGCCTATTGTACTTTAATTTACTGCACTTTAATTGAGTTTTAGCTTTAATCGCTAGTGTTTTGCACTAATTGTGTGTTCTATGCCTTGTAGGGGTGATTCCGAGCTATGTAGATGTTATGGAATTAATTCAAGCTATTCTGGAGCTTTGAAGTCTGAGTAAAAGCCCAAGGATTATGTTGGGATGCTGTTCGGGGATCAACGGACAATAGTGCACTTAACGAGAGAAACGAAGAATTGAGCAGGACGCCACCCAGGTGCGCGCGCGCGCACTGGGCGCCCAAGTCAGGCAGAACACTGTCCAAAGCGCACGGCCATATGCACGAGCACACTCCCCGGTGCGTGGCCGCGCACGTCCAATGCCGGAAAGTGTCCTATTACCCGTAGGAAAAGGTGTTTTCGCTTGGGCCCAACCCTACTTGCTATATATATACATGGAAAAATATTATTTTCTGGACTTTTGACACATCTAAGACCTAAGGAGGCTAAGGAGGAGTGAGAGAAGCAAGAAGACAAGGATTCCATCATTCAATCCTCACTCAAGACAAGAGTTTGGATCATCTTATGTTTTTCGTTAACTTAAACTTATTTGTGATGAATTACTCCATATCTATGGAGTAGTTTTCTTTAGGGTTTGATGGATTTGGTGTATTGATACTTGTTTGTGAATTATAACTCTAGTTTTTATGTATTGAATCGTATTGAATGTTTTAATTGTTGCATCTATGTTCACTAGTTCATGTAATCGAGAGAGGCATAACATGTGATATTTTTGCATAATATTTTGTGGGTTGAATTCATTGATTCTTCTTAGTAATCAAAAAAGGCTAGTTGAGTTGTTGATGGAACATAGTTAGAAGGATAATCGAGAGAGGTTCTCCTAAAGACCAATCCACTACGAATTCTTGCATATCTTCACAGAGCTTAACTTAGTTCATCTTGCGAGGTTGAGACTTAATCGAGAGAGGAGTTTCTTCTAAATGTGTGAACTAATAATTGAGTGAATTCGAGAGACTCACTTGAACATTACAAATGAGTTATCTAGAGTTAGATCTCAAATAATTGTCTTGCCCCTATTCCATCAAAACCCTGTTTCCTCCCATTGATATCTTTCATTTCTCATTGTTGCGATTGTCATTAGTCAATAGTGTAGACGCTTAGTAAATTTTAGTTTTTAATTGCATAATTCTAAACTGTTGATTATTTTGGATAGTAATCTAGCTACCAACTACGATAATACTGTTTAACTCCAATTCCCGTGGATACGATAGTATATTATACTATATTCGACTAGCGAGTATATTTAAGTGTGCGTTTTGCGCTCGTCAACGCATACTAGTTGTAATCAGAGTTACTTGTAAATAGGTGCCCTAACGCACCTCAAAATCATTAGGTGGTGACTCTTCTCTTTTAATACCTTCTTAAAAGAGTTGTCATACGACGAAACCCATTTTCAAGAGAAAACGCGGTGTGACAGGTGTACATTGCGATCGCATGGAATTGGTCAAGATCGTGAAGAGTAAAATGGGAAAAATGGACCTGTGCATCGCGTTCGAGAACAAGAAATTATGTTGTCACTGAGTGTACGTTGGAAGCTTATATCATGCAAGCTATAAGGAATTTCGAGACGATCCAAATATGAAAGTTGTAGTCGTTTGTTTCTAGTTTTCTGAAAGTCAAACCATTTGTCATTTGGAGTTATGTACTAAATGTTATGACTGATACACTACAGGCTGTCTAAGAAGCGTTTGGGAGGATTAATGCAAGTTTGTTCATCGGGATCACAGGGAAATGGCCTTGATCGCATAAGGTAAAAACTGTCTTGGTAATTTTTTTAATTGCGATCGTGAGGTTGGTGACCACGATCATGAAGAGTGCCTTTGGGACAATGTATAAAGTACTCTATTTCGAAGGTCTTGGTCATTTTATCATATTTTGAGCTATGGAGCTCGCATTTGGGCGATTTTGGAGACGATTTAGACCACATGGATTGGGGTAAGTGGTTTCTACTCGGTTTTGATTATATTTCATGAATCTATATTCGTTTTTGACATTTGGATTATGAAATTTAAAGAGAAATTGGGGGGTTTTGTCTAAGCTTTCCTAAAGTGAATTTTTGAGGTTTGAACATCAATTCGGATTCGGATTTGAGTGAAATTAGTATGTTGGACTCGTAATTGAATGTGTTGTCGAATTTTGTGAGTTTTGTCGGGTTCCGAGGTACGAGCCTGATTTTGATGTTTTTGTTGACTTTGAGTAAATGTGTAACGATTCAACCTTTATCATTCAGGACTGTTTCCTTAGGCATTATTTGATGTATTTGAGTCATTTTTTGCTAGTTTCGAGTCTTTCAGAGGTTGATACGCAGGGGATGGTATTTCTAGAATATTATGTGACTTGCTTGGTATTGGATTTGGCTTTTTAGAGGTAAGTAACATATCTAAAATTGGATTTGAGGTTATTTAACTTTTGGAACTATGTTATAAGAGATGTACTGAGGTGATGCACATGCTTGGTGACGATTGTGTGGCCGTGCACCAGGAAAATCATGATTCTAGTTGACTATTAGACTATGACTGTCACGACCCCAATTTCCCTCCATAAGTTATCGTGATGACACCTAGTCTCTAAGGCTAGGTAACCTAACACTTACTGAATTATAGAAGAATTCAACCATCATCTAATAAATATGAAATAGAAATCTTTATACACAACTTACAATTCAAAAATCGGTAGTACATGTCTTAAGCTCTACTGAGTTTGCTAGAAAATCCCTAAGTACGACTGTTCGGAATAGAATAAAACAGCATAAGTGCTATATCAGAAGGTGACTTCGAGGCCAACAAATGCGATAGCAAGTTTACCTTGAGTCTCCACATCAATACTCGACCAGCTAGTTAATAATCAACAGATATCCGAGGCACCTGGATCTACACAAAAATGTGCAAAAGCGTAGTAAGGGTACACCACAGCGGCACCGAATAAGTATCAAGACTAACCTCGGTGGAGTCATGACGAGGACAGTCAAGACACCGACTGGACTAAACAACCTAAACAAGTATAAACGTAGAGCTAACCGGGAAACAATATCAATATAAAGTTAGGCATGATGAAGATAACAATACAATGTTTGTAATAGGAAGCTAAAAGCAACAATTAGCAACAAAACACAACAGGTAATAACACTGTAGAGTGAGCTCAACACAGTTCAAATTTGGTGAAACCAAATAAAGGAAAACAAGTGACAACTCAATAGGAATGACCACTTTCACACCAGGTTTATCCAAGAATTTCCACAAGGTCCTAAACCTCAAAATCACAAATCACAGGTCCCAACTTATGAACCTTAATCACTAAGAATCTTATACCCACATTACAATTCATAATAGCACGGACGACTCACGTGCCAAGGGAGTGACAATGTATAATATCCGCACGGACCACTCATGTGCCAACAATAATAATGACTCATGACTGCACGGACAACTCACGTGCCAACAGGATAACTCTCACACACAAGGCAAGTACACGGGAGTACATGTAAACGGTCAAAATATCAGGATTCATCTTCTTAGACCAATATAGGTGATTTATTTGCGTGTATGCTTGTGCAAGTGTTCTACCATAATTCAAGTCAACAAGTAAGAGTAAAGACAATTAATGGCATATAAGAAGCGATCACCATAAAATGTATATTGTAATAAAGACAAAAATGAAATTGCAACAACGAATCATACAACAAGATTAACTACACAAGACTAAGCAAATAGTGCAACACGGAGAAAGACAATTAATAGTATGCTTAGGAAACAACAATCAAGGACAAGTACAAAACGAATGGGGAAAGAATGGAGAAATGTAAACATGGGCTGAGTGGTACTAGATTGTGAGCCTTTGAGACTTGAGAGATTGATGACTGAGGTGGGCCTGAGAGCCGTGTTGTGAGTGATATTTATGGGATCGGCCTGCACGCCATAGCAGTTATTATTGGATCGGATTGTACATTGCAGCAGGCCATATTGGCTTTATATTAGTGCTTGGGAAGGATCTGCCCCTCCAGAGTTTGACATACCAGTAGTTAGCACAGTACCGTACAATGCTGAGTGATTGTGTGGGATGAGTGGGAGTTTGAGGCAAGCAGATTGAGTACTCTGAGAGTATGAATATCTGGGATTTATCATCGTAAAATCATTCATTTGACATGCATACTTGGCATGTAGGCAGAGATATGCATTTTTTTCTTCATGCTATACGGTATTGTGACATTTATGACTTGACATGCATATTGACATGCAGGCATAGAAATGTACTTTTTTCATGATTATTTATAATGAAATATCCTATCTATTGTTAAAAAAAATTAAGATATTCATAGTTTTCTGATATACTCATCTTTTGGTGATTTCAATAAAAGATTTGGGTTTTACTGTCATAGCTGAAAAACATGCCTATTTTCTGTAACTGTGAACGAGCTGAGCATAATATCTTCTAAGTTATTACTTGTACTGCTTTTATTAT
This sequence comes from Nicotiana obtusifolia, assembly GCA_002018475.1. NCBI lineage: Eukaryota > Viridiplantae > Streptophyta > Magnoliopsida > Solanales > Solanaceae > Nicotiana > Nicotiana obtusifolia. The sequence continues at coordinate 2,680 of MCJB01039176.1, read as the reverse complement.
ATAGTTACGATTTGTTCTTGGCTATTGATGTTGGACTCTGACCGTTTCTCCGAACTCGTCACTGCTTTCAACCTAAGGTCGGGTTTGTTACTTACTGAGTACGTGGGATCAGTGTACTCATACTACACTTCTGCACCTTGCGTGCAGATCTTGGATATGATGTTGCTGTGTATGGCAGGAGCTGGCATTAAAGATGTACCTACGTTCCGATTATAGCTGCCTTTTGTCTGTGGTAGCTTTAGATTTATAAATCTGTTTATGTATATTTCGAACAGATGATGTATTTGTTTCATACTAGATTTATAAACTCTAAGTCTTAGAAGCTTGTAAATTGTACTACCAATCCTTGTAATTTTTGTACAAAAGTTTGTTTATTTCATTGTTATTTTCTCAATAAATCTCATTTGAATTGGATAGTTGTTAATTGGCTTACCTAGCGAGTTGAGTTAGGTGCCCTCACGACTAGTTGAATTTTGGGTCGTGAGTAATCATGATCGAGGTTGACTTTTGTACTGTATTTCTATCATGTCTTATTTTAGAAAGCATAGTAAGGCTATGTGGTTAAGACCTAATGAGGCTATTTTTGTTGTTTTAGGTTATCTGATATAACTGTAGTTATACACTCGGTCATGATTCTTAATTTGCATATCATATCTCAATCTCTGTTTATCATTCATTGTTACATCGCATGTTATCATTGTTTTCCCATATGTGTGTTGTTGGGCTAAGTGAAATGAGATCGTGAGCCCTTGAGACTTGAGAGGTTGATGACTGGGTAGGCCTTAGAGCCATGTTGAGAGTGTTGTTGTGGATCGGGCTGCATGCCGCAGCAGGCCGTATTGGCTTTATTATTAGTAGTAGTAGTAGTAGTAGCAGTAGTAATAGTAGTAGTAGGAGTAGGAGTAGTAGGAGGAGGAGGAGTAGTAGTGTCGCAGCAGCAGCAGTAGTAGTAGCAGTAGAGTTAATACCATAAAACCCACCTAAATTATACAACCTTTGTCAATTGCCTACCTAAACTATCACATGTGCCCGAAAACCTTCTGAACTATATCTCCTTCGTAATAAAACCCCCTCGTCACATTCTTACTTGTGTGTGTAATACATTCTCCAAATTACTTTTTAAATCTGCCATGTGGCAATTTCTATGAATATTTGTTTATCTTAATCTAAAAATCAGACTTATTTAAGATTTTAGTACTCTTTATTATATAATTGTAAAAAATTACATGGTAAAAATAAATAAGAGGGCTAGGGTTAAAACTAGTGGGTCAATTGTAAAAAATCCATTTTCTCTTTGCTCTCATCGGATAATGGCTACACTAATCTCTCGATAGCAATTTTCTCCATTATTCTTGGTTCTAACCTCTATTGCATTGTCTATTCTTGCTTCCATTCGAAAATCAAGATAAAAACTAGAGTTTCTACTCCTAAATAAGTATAGAAGATTAGGATTTTGATAGACCTAAATTATTAAGATTGTTGAAAGGAGATACCTAAATTGTTAAAGAAGATAGATACACACAAGTCCTATTTCTTTATTCCCTAATTTCTTGAAAGGCATTAAATCTCATGCTCTAGTAATACTTGAAAGGGTGTTCTTTCTTTAAAATAAATTTAGGTAAGAAATGAAGGATGGATAAAATGAGAAAGATAAGAAATAAAATCATAAATAATAAGAGAGAGAATTTCAGATGGATTTAAATGAAGAATGGAGAAGAACGGAAAAAAATGAGGAAGGAAGGTGAAATACAAAAGAAAAAGAGGAGAAAATAAAAAGAAATATAAATTTTAAAAAGAAGGGCTAATTAGCTGTTACACATGCCATTTTAATGGCTTATTTTTAGCAGTGATGCGCTCTTGCGCGATTTATTACACACAAAATGACACATAAGCGGCGAGGGAGTTTTATTATGAAGGGCGGTATAGTTTAGGGGGTTTTTAGGAACAAGCGATTAGTTTAGATAAGCACCTAACAAAAGTTGTATAGTTTAGGAGGGAGTTAGGGTGTTAACTCATATCATCATCATCATCATCATTATTATTATTATTATTATTATTATTATTATTATTATTATTATTATTATTATTATTATTGTTATTATTATTATTATTATTGTTATTATTATTAATCTTATTATTACTATTATTATTATTATTATTATTATTATCATTATTATTATTATGATTATTATTATTATGATTATGATGTTGACAGGATCTGATCGGTGCCGGCGGTAGTCCGCTCGACGGTGATAAGACCTTATCAAGAGAGCATCCTTGTCATCAAACAAGAATCAAAATTAAGGGAAATTATTATTTGAACTGTGAAAAAATTTAGTATCAAAATTAACAGCTGTATGGTAACCTTTTACCTAAGCATGGGGCCTGTCGATAATTAAATCTTGAGACCATGTGTACAGGATACCTTTTTAGGGGCTCCCCGGGATTATAACAGCCCTTAAACCGATTAATAACGGGCTTTTCAACCGGGCAACTGTACGTAGCCACTAAGGCAAATCCAAGATTTAATTATGACTGTACCACCATCTCAGAACCAAGCCATGAATTTTAACACTAAACTTTTAAAGTTCATATAACAAAATCTCTTGATTTTAATAGAGTCTAGTTCATCTTTATGAATATTTAAACAGTACAGCACTCAACATAGATAGATATCTAG